>JACXGI010018964.1:0-12632 GCA_016801175.1 Esox masquinongy
CTGGGATGGCAGATCTGGGCGTTGTAATTCTAGGCGCCATCTGGCCAACTTTGGCTTTGGCCACTGTATTTGGGAGTGGGCAGGCCGCACTGGGTCGTAAGCTACTTCAGAACATGAATAATTGTTTTTTACAATTGGGTTGGGCTGTAATCTGGTCTGGTTGTTGGGGCCTGAGCACATTTTGATGGAGACATTGGAGTTAGGTCTGGTTGGAACTGTTATCAGGCTGGCAGGGTGACCCCTGACTAACATCTTTGATGTGCCTTTGAGAGCATTGAGGCGTGCTGTAATCAATGCATCACTGAGGGGATGGCGAGTGCTGCTGGTGGTAGAGCCCTGTTTGTTTGTTGTACTGCAGAGGTTTCTTTTGACCACAGCTTTGGTTGATGTAGAGTGAACCATTGCAGATTGCCCTTTTATCTTAAAGTTGTTTGGACCCCGGTTCTCCCTGCCTGTTGCTGAGTTCTCTTTCCCATTTGCCAGCTGTAAAAATAAAACAAGTTAACTATTATTTTTTTGCATCAAAAGTTTGCCTACACATCTAAAGTGTGTTCAATATAATTAAGGTAGCCAACTTATGAGCCAACCTCAGTTAGTGTCAAGGAGAGAAAAGGGAGGATTACTTACATTAGCCTTCATTTTAGACATGGTTGCGTTCTCTGCTTTAATGTTATTTTGAAGATAGGGTCTGAAATAGTGTAGAAAAGAAATGTACATAGTGTTGAAAAGAAATGTATGTACAGATAAATGTCGAACTTGTTTCCAATTAAATTAGTTACTTCATTCTGCTGGACAAGACAATATCTTACTTTGGGTTAGGGAGTTTCAGTCTTCCTTTGGCTGCCAAGTACTCTGTCAACATCTGCTTGCGCAATTCTGTTGATGAAACAAGTAAAGGGTGAAAAGATGTCTGTTCCTCCTGTCCTTGGTATCCCTGTGAAATTTCCTACCATACAACCGAACACGGAGGAAAAACAAAGATGTCCGGATTTCCAAAGCTGTATAATGTGTCCACAGTCCAATTACAGGGACACAAACAAAGAAAGTGACAGGGGTAAAGGGGTACGAGGCTATTGGTGAACCTGGTGGGATTTATGAAGACGATCAATGCACATTTATTTGCACAGTTGCTTTCTCACATTAGCTAGCTAATATCATACGTCATCAAATACAGAAACACTACTACATTATAGCTAATTTTTCCGCTTACAGAACAATTTGAATTATGATTCAATTGGTTTCTTATCATTAACCAAGGAATCCCTTATTCCTACCTCGGCACAAAACAGAGGATTGACGTCATAATACTGCTAGCTACCCGAACTAGTCAGTGTTAACTTCCGGCGTTGATAAAAAGTATTTTAGAACAGCAAAACTGCAAAGTGGACACCACCCGTTACAGGTGTCCACACTAGGCCTGTTGACTTTTCACATGCCTACGCTTTGTTCTGAATTCGCTGGCCGCTTGTGGGCGTGTATGTTCATCAAAACAGTGTGTTTTGTTATCAAAGCAGGAAGTTTACATTGACTAGCTTATATAGCTAGCAGTAGTTTGATGTCAGTTCGCTTTTTAGAGCACAGGTAAGTATATGGAATAATCACATCCATGAAATGTAATGAAATTAATTCAAACTGTTCTATAGGCAGAGAAAGTAGCCTCAGTGAGGTAATACAGCAGCTAGTGTAGTGTTTGTGTATTTGATGATGACTTAGATGAATGCGCACAAACGTTCTCCCTCTCTATGTAAATTTTCCTGTTAGCACATTTTTAGTCTACATAGTTACTCAAATATGAATAGGTTTCATTTTTTCTGAAATACACTGTATAATTTATTTTCTTGGAAAATAAGAATACCAAACTCAGCCCAAGAGTAACTATAACTTTGTTTTTATTGTATTATTAAGTGATATTCACGAAACCTCACATCGCAATCACTACACTAGAGTGCAACCCTTAAATTACTGAATAGGCTCAGGTGGGCAAAGGCGTAGCCGAAGGACTGAGACCTTTCGAACGTTTGTTGATTCATGTTACCGGCAACTGCATTTTATACATAACCTTAAAAAACGTTCCCCCCCTCTATGGTGAGACAATAGGACGGCATCGGGTTTAGCCTACTGAGGGCAGTGTAATAAAGGGAGTACAGTAATAAAAACCGAAGATACTATATAGTTCATTTTGGAGTAGGTAAGTACTATAACGATAGCTGTTATACATGACTATTTTTGAGTGAATATCCAAAAACTGTCTGTAATGTACAAGAAACGCAGGAAAGATAGCCCAACCATGTGGTTTACCTCCTTAAAAAGACCAGTTATCAGTTATAATATTTGAAACCATAAGCCATTACCCTGTGTTCAGTTTCGAAGCCTTATTTGAGGGTTTTTTCAGTCAGTTTTCATCCAAAATAGAGGAATGTAGACTGAAAGTTACAATTACCTAATGTCCGGAGTTGGAAAACGATGAACAGCAAGTCTGATTTAAACTGTTACAGTACAGTTCGCTATTATATTGAATTAACTACCATAGCAATATTATTGGCGCTTTACCTCATCATTCAATTAACTGTCTAGCTAGTAGGCTACGCTACACTCCATTCTGATAACAATGCCTTGATAACACAATCATTGAATATTCGACTAAAATGCTATAACATAGCTAATTATGAACTCACAAAGCAGTAGCACAAAACTGGAGTTTGTGGTATTTGACGTATTATTGTGTTTGCCTCGTACTGCATCGACAAAGTAGTTAAATGCTAACTAGCAACTCATTGATTGGGTACTACAGCTAGAGCGCCATGTACATAGTTACACCTTTCATTTACCTTTTCCATTACGGTGGGGAACAATTTCTTCAGCCTCCATTGTGGTTTGGACCCAATCGACTACTTGAGATACAAATTGCAAGGAAACGTTAAGCTACTCAGTGGAATAGACACTAACGTCCATTGCTTGCTGTTAACTAATTTCATGTCTATTGACTAGCTAACCAAAGTAAACCGACTTGTAGAAATCTTCTCCCATTGGATCATTCAAATTTTGAAAATGCGCAACCGTAGAGGGGCGTAGCCAATGTGAAAACACTATCCTGCATGGACTGAGGCATCCAGCAACAGTCATACATCCGTTTTGTCATTTCCATTTCATTCTTATGTAGAAACCTCGCAGATTACACCGGTAAGAAAATTATTAAACTTTAGATGATTTATAAAGTCAGCTTTCAAATACATACAGATTTATCTGTCAACATAGCAAGCTAGTAACATTGTTTGTTTTCAAGGTACTGCGTCAGGTCACTTGTAAATAGGGTTGATGATCCCGTATTGAAACATAAAATGCATTGTCCCTTACAGAATCAATACGGGACGCGATTTGTCCCGTATTTTTGTGCACACCCTACTCTAATGCATGCACTAAGTTTTCACAATCTTGGATTGACATGAGAAATAATAAAACTAAGAGTTTCATGAGACATAGCGGATAAGTATTAAATCAGAATGACAAGCGAGTTGTCTGTCACTCAACGTCATCGTTGCCCTGGTTACGGAGACTCAGGCGCGCGGTAAACATTTAGCAGTGCGGCTCACCCAAATACACAAGTTGCCAGTCTTGTAGGGCAGAAGACTCTGCGCGCGCTAGCTGTGTATGTGTAAGAGAAATGTATCCGTTTCCTCCTAAAAAATATATTTTTCCTTTTTCTCCACAACACACAGTTCAAGAAATCAACAGGGTTTGACCCAAAGTGCTTGACAGTCGAGGCAGGTGGATTAACATCCGTCTTAAGACAGGTAGGCTATACGTGCAGGCGCTAGAACAAACGTGTTGGACGGGATTTTGATTTCCATGGGCGGGCACATGTATCCTACTTACCAACATAGAATTGTAACTTCACCACGAGGGACGCAAAGTAAATAATTTTTTCATGCATGGCTAGCTGAAGCTTTATACTAGCAAAATACACAGCTGTCAATCAAATTCGAAAGCTTTTATTAACTACAGTAGTTACACATTCTTTGTAGCTTAGTGATGTAAAGCACATCTTCGATCGCATTTGCAGATGAAGGCAAGAGAGCTAGTCTACATTCTCACAAGTTATTAGTGAAGTACAGTATTAGGAAGCATCTTACCAAAACTATTTTTGGGGGGCAAAGCATTCTCGCTGGGAGGCAATGCCCCCGTGGCCCCGGTTCTGTATACATGATTAAAGGAATAATACATAAAAGGCAACAAGACAATGTAATACAATAGTACAGTACATACTATACACAGAGGACAGGACTAAAATGGAAAACACTTAAGACAACTAAAATGATACAATCCAGATCAAGTAATACAATAAGAAGTTAAGAGAAATTGAATAAAACCAACAACAGATTAAAACACAGTAAGAGGTAGTTAAATAAGTAGAGTGGACTTGACAAAAACCAAGGGACAACCTCAGACTAAATTCAAAGCAAGAAAAAAAAAAGGTGGGTCTTTAAATTTGATTAAAAGTTGTCAATGGTGGAACGGCACTTAATGTGGGATGGGAGACTATTCCAGAGCATAGGAGCAGCAACAGACAAAACTAGGCTAACTCATCCTTCCTGGAGGATGGGTTCTTGCTTCTTTCAAATATACCAAATAGTTTATTTTGAAAGATCAAACTTCTTGCCCATGTCTATGATCTGATGTTTTTATCCTTAATATAATTGTTGCAATTGTTCTTGTCTCTTATTGAATCTATTTCCATTACATTCATGTTGAGAGTAGCAGAAGACTTTGAAATTGATGCATAAAAACCACAAATTGGTACCTAGAAATTCACCAAAATGCAGGAAATGACGTTTCTGACACTCAAAAAATCTCATCGGGGAGGACCACCAGATCCCCCGACTTTTGTGTCCCCCAGGCTTGGGGCCGCTGGCATGGTGTCCCTTATTTTTCCACATTCAAGGTGGCAACCCTACTTGTAAACCTGGCCACTGTTTAAAGTTTGCTACTGTACAGTAGCTATATACAGTAGCTAGCTACTGTAGCTAGCTATAGTACTTTAGCTACACCTTGTTTATAACTTAAGTTATGTAGGTAGTTTCAGGTTTATGTTAGCTTTGAGCAAAATTATTGCAGTAGCGATTTCACACCTAAAACAGCCGGACAGCATTGATTATCCAAAAAATACTCTATATACACACAATACTATTAATCATGGGATTGTCACTAGTGAACTATTAATGGCATTTTTACTTAGTTGAGGCCTTATTCTGAAAATAAAATCAGGATGTTTGTGAATTAAAATGTCATTGTCATGTGTTTTTAGAATATATTAACCTATTTAAAGAGTCTTCATGGACAACTCTGTCCATGAAGACTTTAAATAGGTTAATATATTTGTGTGCTCAGTCTATAAATGAGTTAGTACAGATTAACCAGTTTATTATAACCAAACGATAGGTAGTGCATAACTTGTTTTTACTAAATTTGATCCACATTGTGTTCAGTTCACCACATGGTAACTTGCAAATCCTTGAGGGATGTGGTGAGCACTCAGGAATTTAGACAGCTGGCCCACTTTGGCTGGCTGGAGAGTATTTTCTCAATAGTTAGAAAACAAATTCAATTTTCAGGTACAAATCAACACTTATATTACTATACTGTTAAGTATAATGAAATGTTTTTGACAATTTAAATGTAAGTTAGAAATAAAGTAAATTCCCTTATCAAACTTGTGTTCAGGGCAGAAGAGCTACAGTTATGTTAGATCACAGTTGATTGAAATTTGACAGTAGTCTGTCTGCTGGTAGTGTTTCACCTGTTTCATGTACTATGTTGTGTTGGGTAGTATTGTAAATATAAGCATGCTCATTCTAATCATTCTCCCTCTGTTCTTGATTTAGGTATGGTGAACCTCAACAAGATGCCCAGAGCTGTAAGGGAAAGTGTCCCATTTGAGATTTTAATTTGCAGAGTGAGTGGAGACTGTGTGGCATACTCCAGTAACAGGATGCGGGGGGGTTCTCCAGGGATATTTTACAGACCCCTGATTTCCTGGTCAGTGCCCAGAATGTCAATTTTAGGGCAGGATAATGGACTGTGTATTAGGCTTTTTTACCATATATTTATACAAGTTGTCTCATTGAGAAAATCTCTTGTTAATGCACATTAAAACATTTTAGAGCTTGATTTGGTGTTGAGCTTGAATTCTTGTGAAATTGTTTGTCTGATCATTTTGGCCTATCTATGCAAATAATATAATCATTGTCGATGTACAACTAAAAATTGGTATGGTCTTAAGAGTTTTGAGTTAGGATGATATAAACATTTGAAACAAAGTTGTTTTGGTGTCTAGCTTACACAAGTGTTCGAGAGATACTCTTGGTAAGCTAACACTAGTAATGTAAATGTAATATTCCTAGTCAATAACATTAGAGACTGTTTAGTTGGGATAGCCATAACATGGGAAACAGTTTGTTTTATGTCTGTCTGAAGTGATTCTATAGATATTGTTAGTGGGTTGAGTAATAATATTTAGCTTGCTAATATATTCTAAATCATATTGTTATAATTTAAATGTAGGTTTTACATGTACTGTTTTTAAATGTGTTATGTGTAAGTGGGGCTGCACGAAATGGATAAAATATTGAATCACAATTTCATTGACAAATATTTGCAATTACGGTTTATTTGAGATATTCAAACATGGGTGTAAACAGCGTAGATAATCTCACTTAAAAATAAAAAAAAATAAAACGTTTAACTACTCATTTAATGCAATAGCGTTTGCTATGTTTGTGTTGTAAAACTTGCTAATGTACGGTGTTCCCGTTTACGTTTTGGAGCTGAAAATCACGTAAATTGGCGATTTGGAATTGCACATGTCAGTATCGCAATTTTGATTATAATTCACTTAATAGTGCACCTTTATGTATAAGGTATAATGGTTTTTACAAGAGGTAGCTGTAAGGGAAATTATGAAATGGAAGAACAACGGTGGAATTGTCCAAACGTTACTAAGGTTACTCAAGTGACAACAGTTTAAGGAGTGAGTTGGGAAATTACGAAGCGGAAGTTTGACTTCAAGCCAGCCGAATCTGCGGGTCTGCAGCTGAATGCTGTTGGAGTGACACATGGGTTTTCATTGAATAAGAAAGTGTCACTAACCAAGTCTGTAAAGTGTCTTTTAAAATTATTAACCTCTTGACTGTGAAAGTAGATTAGTAGATTTCTACCTAAATATACATACCAAAATGTAACTGCTATGTGCAATTATGCCAGGACATGCAAAATTCTGGTAGCATTGGAAAGAGGACACCTGGGTGATTATGAAGAAATAATCAGAATATAGATAGGAGTTCTGAATACAATTTTTACTTTTTTTTTTTATTTAGAAAATTATTTTTCATGGACAAGCTACAACTTAATTATTGATTGTTAAAAACACATGGTATTAGTGTTCACTTTATATCCAGTGTGTAAGAGTATCTTTCACTGTCACCACAGGTTGTGCATGTCATGGTAGTCCTTGAAGCACTCTCTTTCTCCAAGGAAACAAAAGGCTAACTGGCATTTCGGACAGAACATCCGGCATTTCACCTTTTGTTTCTCCCTGTATGTTGTGCAATACTTGCAGTTCATCCTTTTGTCTTTCGGCAAGTGTACAGGATAATGGCGTTTACCTCGAGTGGGGGATTGTGAGATGATCGTACAGTTCATATGGGCCCCCAATTCAGCTATTTCCAACACCAGTTTCTTTCGGAAGTCCAACTGGGAGAGAGGGGTTTGACCTTTCACTCTGGCCATTTCTTTATGCAGAATAAAAGAATTCACAGTAGCAATGTCCAGAAAGTGGTAAAAGAAAGTCTTGTACCACTTCATGCTCTTGTGTAGAACCTGGTAGTAACCTATCAGAGCATCCGATAGGTCAACACCCCCCATGCTAGCATTGTAGTCCTTCACACAAATAGGAATGGGGACATCCTTCCTAATCCATGCCCCAGTGGCATCTTTGACCCTTCTTGAAGCACAGTCATTATTGAATGCCTTGTGTAGTGTGGTGAGCATCGTTACTTCTTTAGTGTCCTTCCATTTGACGAAAAGCAACTTGTCGGCCCGGATCCAACGTATGGTCCCCCTCTTTGCTGTCTTTGGCATGTCGTTTACCTTGGTCTTGGGGAAACCGTTTGTGTTCGATCGAATGGTGCCACAAGCCCCTATTTTTTTTTTCAATAGATCTACAAAAAGCATGGGACTTGTATAAAAATTGTCAAGAAAGAGCTTGTACCCAGTTCCAAGCAATTTGAAGTCCATCAGCTGCATGACAGAATCATAACTTAGGCCCTTCCCAGAAGGTGCGTTTGCCTTGCCTTCATACACAAAAAAGTTCCATGTATAAGCAGAGGCTGAATCGGCTAACACAAAAAGCTTGTAGCCCCATTTCGTCGGTTTATTTTTCATATATTGTTTCATGCCAATTCGAGCCTTTGAGGCAACCATTCGCTCATCAATAGAAATATTTTGAGCAGGCTGGAAATACGTCTTGCATGCCTCCACAATGTCAAGATACATGGGTTTGATTCTCGCCAGACGATCATACCCTGGAGTCCCCTTCTTCTGATCATTCTCCTGATCCATCTGCGGGTCACTCATGTGAAGAGTACGGTTAATGGCCAGAAATCGGTTTTCTGTCATGATGGAAGCAGGAAACTCAAAACGAAACAGTGGGGACTTGCTCCAGTAGTCCACCAGTCTGGAAACCTTGATCAGTCCCATGTAAATCACTAGGGAAACATATTTCAGCATTTCACCCATGGTGACATGTTTCCAGTGCATCTTCCTTCCCTCCTGTTGCCTCTTATCACCATACTTATTTGTGTTAGCAACAAGTGTCCCCAGCATAGATGTGGTGAAGAAAAGCTGGAACAGTTGTAGTGGGCTGTATGTTGCATCCTTAACCAACTGTGGGCCATTCGGTCGTTTTGGTCTAAAGCAGAGGGGTTCTGGTTCCCCATCATCCTCCTCAAGGATTGTATGCCATCTGTTCTCAGTTGTATCTCCCTCTGTTGGTCTGGTTCTACTGCCTATCCCACTTTTATGTAGAGACTTAGATTTCCCTGCCCCCACACCTCCAGATGAAATGACAGAGAATGGTGGGCAGGGGCGCTTGCTGGGGAGGGGTGTCTCCCAAACATCATCCTCCAAATCTTCCTCATCTTCCTCTCTGTGGTAAATAAAATAAAGGGACATATTGTTGTTGTAAGATGCACATTATTACAGTTGAAATATATATATAAAAAAATATATATTATAATAAAAAGAACAAGACTAAACTGTCTGCACATTGACCCAGAAATGTGAAGCACACACACATGCACGTGACCAAAGTGTGAAACACAAAAACTACAGCCATCGGTATTTGGTGGCCTCTTAAAGATTCAAGTCTGAAACTTAGAACAGCAAACAGTGAACCAATATAAAATAGAGAATAACTACTTAGTAATTCTTTGGGTTTACAACTAAACCCAAAGTATATAAAGCAGCCAAATGATACAAAAATAAATAGGGTGACTTGGAGGGAAAAAAAACCCTTAAGGGAAATCTGAATTTTATGACTAAAAAAAGCAATGTTTGGTCAGTTATAGATGTACAAATTGACCATAGTCAGAAAAATATATTTAGAAAAAAATAATTAGGCAGAATGAATATTTTTTTGCATATACCAATCTATGTAAAGGGGGTGTTCTACAAATGCATTTGGGCGACTGAAGGGCCAGTGGCAATACGTTTTGAAATGGATTTACCATGATTTGTCTCTCCTCAAGCCCATGGTGTTGGCATACTTCATTTTGCACAACCTGTGTGAGATGCATGATAAACCGTTCAGAGAGGTGCTGCTTACTGAAGACAATGGCACAGAGCAACAAGTCCCACGTGCAGAGGGTGCTGGGGTGGAGGGAATGATGTGTGTACTACGCACATGTACACAAATAACCTTTTGTGTACATTTTAATTTGATTATCATTTTTCATAGTTGAGATGTTTAATTTCAAATAAAAGTTTGCACAAAACATCTAGGCCTGTAGTCATTGTTCAAAACAGATTACCCAGACCAGGGAAATGTTTGATTTTATTTTTAGTGTACCGCACGTGAATGCACGCGCGCATGTTGGTCATCGTGCTTACTTGTGGATGGTGGAGCGGGGGCTTTGATGAGAATTGTTGCTTTACTCAGGAGTTCTACGCAGTCGTCTGTTTGGCTCCTACGCGTATGTGGAAACATGACAGTGTTATTATCTTAATTGTGGTGAAAACCGGGATATTTTTGTGTTTTACAGGTATTTGTCGGGACCCGGGTCACCCAGCTTGAAACCAGGACAATCCCGGGAAAACCGGGACGTCTGGTCACCCTACCCAGTGGGCTTATTTCCCTCCCCCAATTAAGAATATTTCCGTATTTTGGTTTCAAAATCATTCTATCAATGTTACCTACAGTATACCATTGAAAGGAATTCAGTCTAGATAGCAGTATTTATGAGTGAGTTAACAAAACCGATTTTAACCGTGATATTGCACATTCCAAAGCCGAACAACTTTTGTTATATTTCAGAATATTTTTGTTCGTTTTTGTGGAATTAACTGCTCAGTTGAGACGACTCAAAAACATTTCTTGATGGAAAAAAATAGTAGCAACCGAGAAATGTGTGTAAATAAAATATGTCGTCATTTGGTTTGGTGAACAACGGGGGGAGTTTCACCCCAAACCACCCTACATAGCCTATAATACATTACCTCAGTATAATATGGGAAAATAATTTACTAACCGATCTACTAGAGGATCCAATCCTTCAAAAAATAAATCTTCTTCACCGGAGTCGAAATCTTCGAAGTCGAAATCGCTCCCTTCGGATTCCGACGACAATATCACATCCGAATCCTCCCAGACGAAATCCTTAGATTTTGTTGCCGTCTTTTTAGATCCCTCCACAATATTCTCACTATTTTCCATCATCGTTTCTCCTGGAGAAGCCATGTTTCGTGTAACTAGTTAAAAATAGCCAAATAACTCACACGAGTAACCTCGTTTCTACTTCTTCTTCTGCTGCTTCTTCTTCTTACTCTTGTAATTTGTTGGCGGATCGCAACCAAACGAAAAATGCATATACTGCCACCTACTGTACCGGAGTTTGAGGCCGGTCACGGTAGTTCCTGAGTCTAGTAACCGTGGCAATATGGGGAGCCGTTTGTAAAATGTTGCACGACCTCCAATCAGCGTCTTTCGTAATGTGCTCAGTTTTTGCATATTTAGCATTGCCAAATGTAAAAAAAAATGCACTACAATTTTCATAACCAGGTGCTTCTTGCGGAGCGTTCCGGCTCCGATGAGGTTTTGTTCTGTCCTCCACGCAATGTCATACCCCACCGGGAGCATTTCAGAAGCGGAGCGATGCAAGGCAGTTGTATTGGTGAGATCACGAGATCAACAAACAACAATAAACTACTTCGCATGTCCGACAATTTTTAAACATTTTTAAAAGGAAAAAACTAATTTTCAGGTATGAATTTTTTTTTTTACATCATTAATTTTTGTGATAGTATTGCCAGCTATGTAATTAAATTCATCAAACTTAAGTCATGTTTATTGTGTGTCTATCTAGATATCTTCCATGCAAGTTGTTAGTGATAATGTTTTACCTGTAAGCTGTAAGGTAAGCTAGTTCATGGCTACAGGAGTCTGGGTTAGTTGTAACAACAAGAATCTGGGTTAGTTGTAACAACAATTAAAATGTTACAACCTACTATATGCAACATTTTTGTTGTAGGCCTATATATGTTTTCTTTGAATTTCAGTATGCCTAGACTGACGATAACAAACAAGCACAAACACACAAACTGATATTCAGTAATGCTAATTTTGTTCAAATGTATTATGTTCAAATTTCTCACTACTATGAATGACTGTAGTAACTAACATACTTAACACACACACACACACACACAAACACACACCAATTATGTTAAAAAGTAATTTAAGTTTTGAAATAAAAAGCTTTCAATATTATTTTTTTGTCATAATTATTTTTTTATAATGTTACAACTCACCCCAGGGTATATCATAATGTTACATTTCACCCCAGGGTATGTTGCAACTGACCTAGGCAATGGGGTAAATTGTAACATTTCACTCCTTGTGTTTGAGACTAAACCACACATTTTTTGTTTGTGTAACAGATATAACAGCTACGCCATCTAATAGCAGACACATGTAACTAGTTTGTATACAATTTTGAATGCACTGGCTTGAAAGAGCTTCAAGATACAGACAGAAATGTCCAAAATGTTACAACTATCCCCGGTCTCCCCTATATAGGCTAACTTTTTTAAAATGACATGAACTAGGCCTACCTGAAAAGCATCTGTAACATAGCCTATGTAATTATTTTTTGAAATAGCAAATAATATCTCACAGGTCCTGTCCTGTGTAATGCAATGTTACTGAACATTTTAATGGGTTTTCAAGATGCTTATACTGAATAGTTCTATACAAGTAGGCAACTTTTCAAAATCACGTAGGCCTATTATAAGGAAGATAATTAGGTTATTCACTTATAGTACTCACCTTTTGTATTTGAACTGTGCGGCTTGGACGCGGCATC
>JACXGI010018966.1:0-12632 GCA_016801175.1 Esox masquinongy
AGGTGTCTTCAATATTGAACCTTTTCACAATATTCTAATTTTCTGAGATACTGAATTTGGGGTTTTCATTAGTTGTCAGTTATAATCATCAAAATTAAAAGGAATAAACACTTGAAATATATCAGTCTGTGTGGAATGAATGTATACATTATACAAGTTTCATTTTTTGAATGGAATTACTGAAATAAATCAACTTTTTTGATGATATTCTAATTATATGACCAGCATCTGTATCTGGATCCAGATTAGATTTTTTCAGAAGAGGCTTTATTTACACTATTTTTAATGAGTTTGGTACACATCAGGAGGATAGGGAGCAATTAATTACATTCAACATTGGCTGACCTAGCACAGGAAGTAGTTCCTTATGTAGTTTTGTTGGAATCGGGTCTAGTTGACAATTTGTGGGTTTAGAACTTATTACTAATTTAGTGAACGTGTCAGGCAATACAGGGTCAAAATATTCAAGTGTCCCCATTGACACCAGGTTAGAGAAGTTCTGGGTATTCTCAGGACAACTGAGATTTTGAGCACTATACCTATTTAAGAAGGAGTCAAGTTATTTGTTTTCTAATTGTGATGATATTTTCATCAAAAAAGAAACACTAAAGGAACATCAAAAGAATCTTACCACAACAGTCCAGCATGTTAGTGGAAATGTCAAGATCTGGGGCTGCTTTTTCTGTTCTGGACCTGGTTGACTGCACATCATCAATGGAACTATGATTTCAGAGGTATACCAGGAGATTCGTGAACAGAACATCAGGCCATCAGTCAAGGAGCTTAAGCTGGGCCGAATCTGTAACTTCCAACAAGACAATGACCCAAAGAATTCAAGCAAATCAAACAAAGAATTGCGCAGGAGAAAGAAGATTTGTGTTTTAGATTGGCCAAGTCAAAATCGATTAATGTAATCGAGATGATGTGGCGCAACCTGAAGCGGGTAGTACATGCCAGCTACCCCTCAAATCTCAAATCCCTCAAAAAAAACATCTGAGACTGATTAGTGTTATCAGTTTTGTTAAGTTATCGCTGCTAACAGCTTCAGAAAAACTCCAATCAAGATGTAGGAAATTGTACTGCCAGATTTGGACCCTTACACAGTAATGCATCTTTGAGCATTGGCCTTGGATACATGAGGGTTTCACTGAAGAGAAAACGCCACAAAACAAGTAACAGTTCAAAATGGCTGCAGTAAAGGCTTGGCAGAGCATCTCAAAGAATGATACAAAGAGTTTGGTGATATCAGTGAGTCGCAGGCTCACTGCTGTTTTTGCAAGAAATTGGTAAATAAATATTAGCTTTCATACTTCCTATATTTGCTTTAAGTTGAGTTGTCCCAATTCTTATACTCACATGAAATGGGCGACAGAACTCTGAACGTTTTGTTATTGTTAGTTGGTAAAACGTATAAAAAATTACTGAACTTGGTATTTTCTTTTCTTTTAAACCAAGAAAGCATCCACAGAACAAATTTAACAGGAGTAAGAGGACAACATAATTACCATCTCAAGCACGATGAACATCTCTGAGTAAGTAGAAATGTCTTGTGTCTTTTGTTAAGGTGTGCTGGAGTGTTTGTAGGAAGGCGTGGTGTTGAGTATGGTATTCACTTTCAATCATTGTTTTTATAGCAGACAAACAGGATCATGCATTCTTGTCCAGGATTAGAAAGCGCAGTTGCATGTTCTGTTCTGTCTCCGGTTCATTGAGTGGGTTTCAGGTTTTCACCAAATATGTACTTCCTCGAATGGCTGTCTGAAGTTTCATATGTCAATTCCATATTTTTTGGTAAATTCAAAGCACTTTCCCATATGATGTTGCGTTTGTAATAAACATTACTGCCATTTAAGAAAATAAAATTTTAGCAGATGCTTTTATCCAAAACAAATTAAAAAGTAGTGAATGATAACATTATTCATGCTGGTGCCCTGTGGAACTCAAACCCACAACCATGTCATTGCAAGACGCTTGCCCTATAAACTGATTGAAACAGCCAAATTAGTGCATGTTGTCCTTAACCAGTGTATAGATGTTAAAGGAGCAGAGACACAATCTGCCAGCAGGTAAGTGGCACCCTGTCTGATATCACCATTACCATATTTTTTACATACCATATGTAAGACTTGCAACAGTTATGTGAATCAATGTTGAGAAAAAGTTACATAACCACTGCTTAATCCTTTGATGGCTGAGCCTCTCACATTAAACCATCATCTTTCTGGTATTGTGTATTGGCAGAAACACCATAAGATGTTGTAAGGAGGGAGGCTCACTCTACAATATTTTTTGATCTTGATGATTCTGGATACAAAAACAATAAGATGTGATTTGATTGTTTACATAGCTAGAATGAGCATAATCAGCCTCATTAACGATACCAGCCATATTGTCACACCAACCGTACATTGTTTAAATACTATCTAGACAATGCATTTAGAATGGAATAACATTGATTGTGAACTACTGAGTTTAATGGGTTGACACTTGAACAAGTCATGGCTACTGCCCTGGATCCTCCATTCTGAGGGATGCAGTAGGTCCTCTCACTGCCTGGCCTGTTTTCTAACAAGCTCTTTACTGGGTATTGCTGATCATATCTGACACTACAAGAACATTGTTCATTTCTTTCCTGGGACAGCACCAACAACAATTGTCAAAAAAGAAGTGTATTTAAATATTACTCATTATTTTGGAACTACTCAAGATATATTTTAGTACACTAAATACTATTAAGATAGTATTAAATAGTATACTCAAATGGTATTTAAGTACTATTTAAATAATAATAAGTATACTTAAATGTGTTAAAATCAATCCAGTAATTTCATGCTTATAGTATACTTATAATACATGATGGAAACTTTAGTACACTTAAAATATACACCAGAATTATTTGAAATATATTTGAAATACATTAGGAGTACAAAAAAGAAAACATATTAAAATGTGTGTGTAGCCCTGTGTATTAGGTGAATTTGTGGCCCCTGACTAACATTAACCGAGAATTAGATTTTTCATAAGGTCTGTTGTTAAATCAGGGGCTGAGATTTTGACCTTATGCATGAACACACACACACGTGTTTTTTATGGGGTCTTTGCAGGTTCTTAAGTTTTACTTACTGGCTGTAGCTAGTATGGCAGAGAGTTTGCACCTATAATGTACTCACTGGTAAAATAGTGAAAAAAAATAATAAAGTAAAAGAAATATACATTTTCTGTAAAAATGAAAGAAAAAGTATACATAGTCTTTATTTCTTTTCATGGACTGAAATCTATTGGTTTCTAGTCAAATGTGTTAGATAAAACAATTGATAGATAAACTGACTATTGGTCATGGATCCTCTACTCTTGCTTGGCTCTCTGTTCTTAGTATGTCTAGACAGGTAAAGTAGGCACCACTGATTCAAGGTCCTCCGTAAAAGGGGACATTGCATAGTCTGTCCCTCCCTCTGTCCCTCTTTCTCTCCAGGTCTGCCCACAAGTCAAAGCAGTTCAGCTTCGGATTGAAGTTCAGCCTTACACCACAACGGGGAGGAAAACAACTCACTAGGAAAAATTGACAAGGCTATCAAACGGATACTGCTCTGATTAGTCTCATACAATGCTATGGGGAAATAAAGCAGACTGAGCCATTGTAAACTAAGCATTACTCAAAGAAGTCTGTAGAATCGCTGGCTGCTGTTCTTTGTGCAATTCGTCCGCTCTCGCCCGTAACAGTTCTGAGTGAGCTCAACAAGCTGATGGGTTCCCGGCCAGAGGGTGTTTAAAAAAGGCAGAGACAAGATAGCAGTTAATTGACAACAGGTGAAATCAATTGTCCTCTGCCCTTCTGACCACAGGGTTCCCACTGGGTCCATGAGTCCCCTGGATGCTGTTCCCATACAATATGTAATAAATATATTCTGGTCATATGCAAATATTATGTGTTCTCCCACATCTGTACATAGTTTTTAATCATTAAGTGTACATAAGTATGGGTGGTGATGAATGAACAGCAAAATGAATGAAAACATGTTGCTGTAAACCAGTGGTGAACCGTGACTATTGCAGCTAGGCCCACAGTAGTGGAAAAAGATCTGACGTCATACATATAGATAGAGAACTTAGATGCCTGTGTATACAGAGCATGACTTGAGACCTTTCTTTTGCAGACCTACAGTGGCTATAAAAAGTCTACACACCCCTGTTAAAATGCCAGGTTCTTGTGATGTAAAAGAATGAGACAAAGATAAATCATGTCAGAACTTTTTCCACCTTTAATGTGACCTATAACGTGAACAATTCAATTGAAAAACAAACTGAAATTTTTGAGGGGGAAAAATAAAAAACTCACAATAACCTGGTTGCGTAAGTGTGCACACCCCCTTATAACTGAGGATGTGGCTGTGTTCTAAATTAACCAATCACATCACCCAAAGAATGCACCAGCCATCATCATTGACATTGACTTCAATTAGAGCAGCATTTTGGAATGACAGTATAATCAACCAATCACAAATTGTCTTGTAATGTGTGGGACAATTGTTACAATTGAATTGTATGATGCCTCAAGGCCTTCTAGTGGACCTAAGTAAATGTCACTAATTCAGAGCCAATAGCCTTATCTTGTTTTCTCACATTTGAGCCTAGCCAGCAGGCCAGCATTTTGCAGTGAGTGTGCGTAAGGATGGCGATGGCTCAATTGAAAAATATCTTCTTTTGGATTTAAAATCAAAAGACAAGGTACATGAACCTACCATTACTTGGCAGAATTTGTTTTAAAATGATAATCATAATGGTGAGTGGACTTTTTGTTTTCATCTACAGCTTGCTTTTTTCTGCTATCTTGTTCATATCATTTTGAATACAATGTGTAAAATATTATTTCAACTTAAGATCACTGGTTGTGTGGTAAAAACAAAGGTAATGACATTGCAATAGGAAGTACTGGGTACATAAAATTTCTTGTTGTGGTGCATTTTTTTGTTGTATGCTGGACATTGAATACAGCGCAACTTTTTTCTCGTCTACAGCATATACTGTCCCTGGTCTTGAAACAATGTGAGTAGTTGTGTGGTTGAATTTATTCAGCCACTATGAGTGACTGTTTTGGAAAATGTTTATTTGAAAGAACACAATCATATATTCTTCTAATGTGGTTCCTGCTATCGATATTTTCAATCGTTGTGTAGCCTATAAGTTTACTGCTTCTGTGAACCACAGCAGAGGTGTGACTTAGGATTGCCAGGTTTTTGTGATGTAAAAGAATGAGACAAAGATAAATCATGTCAGAACTTTTTCCACTTTTAATGTGACCTATAATGTGAAAAATTCAATTGAAAAACAAACGGAAATCTTCGAGGGGGAAAAAATTAAAAATAAAAACCTTACAATAACCTGGTTGCATAAGTGTGCACACCCTCTTATAACTGGGGACGTGGCTGTGTTCTAAATTAACCAATCACATTCAAACTCATGTTAAATAGAAGTCATTACACACCTGCCATCATTTAAAGTGACTCTGATTAATTACAAATAAAGTTCAGCTGTTCTAGTAGGATTTTCCTGACATTTTCTTAGTTGCATCTCAGAGCAAAAGCCATGGTCCGCAGAGAGCTTCCAAAGCATCAGAGGGAGCTCATTGTTGAAAGAAATCAGTCAGGAGAAGGGTACAAAAGAATTTCCAAAGCATTAGATATACCATGGAACACAGCGAAGACAGTCATCATCAACTGGAGAAAATATGGCACAACAGAGACATTACCAAGAACTGGACATCCCTCCAAAATTGATGAAAAGACAAAAAGAAAACTGGTCAGGGAGGCTTCCAAGAGGCCTAAAGCAACATTAAAGGAATTGCAGGAATTTCTGGCAAGTACTGGCTGTGTGCTACATGTGACAACAATCTCCTGTATTCTTCACATGAATGGGCTATGGGGTAGGGTGGCAAGATGGCATTTTCTTACAAAGAAAAACATCCAGGCCCAGCTGAAATTTGCAAAAACAAACATCAAGTCCCCCAAAAGCACATGGGAAAATGTGTTATGGTCTGATGAAACCAAGGTTGAACTTTTTGACCATAATTCCAAAAGGTATGTTTGGTGCAAAAACAACACTGCACATCACCCAAAGAACACCATACCCACAGTGAAGAAGATGGTGGTGGCAGCATCATGCTTTGGGGCTGTTTTTCTTCAGCTGGAACCGGGGCCTTAGTCAGGGTGGAGGGAATTATGAACAGTTCCAAATACCAGGCAATTTTGACACAAAACCTTCAAGCGTCCGTTAGAAAGCTGAAGAGGAAGTTCACCTTTCAGCACGACAACGACCCAAAGCACACATCCAAATCCACAAAAGCATGGCTTCACCAGAAAAAGATTAACGTTTTGGCATGGCCCAACCAGAGCCCAGACCTGAATCCAATTGAACATCTGTGGGGTGATCTGAAGAGGGCTGTGCACAGAAGATGTCCTCACAATCTGACAGATTTGGAGTGCTTTTGCAAAGAAGAGTGGGCAAATTTTGCCACGTCAAGATGTGCCATGCTAATAGACTCCTACCCAAAAAGACTGAGTGCTGTAATAAAATCAAAAGGTGCTTCAAAAAAGTATTACTTTAAGGGTGTGCACACTTATGCAACCAGGTTACTGTGAGTTTTTAATTTTTCCCCCTCAAAAATGTCAGTTTGTTTTTCAATTGAATTGTTCACGTTATAGGTCACATTAAAGGTGGAGTAAGTTCTGACATGATTTATCTTTGTCTCATTCTTTTACATCACAAGAACCTGGCATTTTAACAGGGGTGTGTAGACTTTTTATAGCCACTGTACAACAATGTCAATACCCTTTTCGAGTAATTGCCATTTATTTTTCAACAATTTTTTGAAGCAATTAAAAACATGAATAAAACACAAATAACAGAACAGGCTTAAGCATTATTAGATTTTGGGTTATGTTCAGATAAAAAGTCAGATTCTGGAAGATCAAGGTTTATTGGAATAATTGGAATGACTGAATATCTGACAGACCTTCAGCGTGTAATGTAGAGATGTAGCCCAGTCATATTAAAGTAAAAAGCAATGGTTTAGAAACCCATTTCCAAAGGCACTGTAGCCTACACAACCCATAAGGTAAAATGCGAATTCTGTTTTTGGCCAGCTATGTAATCTCTAACATTGATTGATCCCACAAAAGGTGTTCAGTTGGTTGTAGGCTATTCCTATTTGTTTTCCAATGCCTCTTAATATAAAGAAATCTAAAAGTAATTCAAAGTAATCAAATTACGTTACTGAGTTAGAGTAATCAAAAAGTTACGTTACTGATTACAAATGTGGACAGGTAACGTGTAACTATAACAGATTACATTTAAAAAGTAACCTACCCAACCCTGGTTGTATCTTTCAACTGAATGGTTGTTTTGTTCATTTGAAAGTCTGCCAGCGGAGTTCTACACCGACCGCTGGCTTCCAGTTCAGTTGCCTACTCTCTGCCCCACAGCTGTTAGTTTTACGTTCACAAAGAAAAGTTGATCTGATATGTTTGTAACAGATAATTGGACGCATAACCTACAGTAAATAATGCAGGCCTAGTATTTGATTTTTGATTGTAATGATCAAGACAAATCAATGATAAATCATATAGTTCGTTGGGGGGGTGAGTAGGCATTACTGACTCAAATGAACTAAATGATTCGAAAGAATCAAACTTTTTACTGATCGCCTCGACATGATCCGAGTCAGTAGAAAGAGTCGAACTTCCCATCACTAAACAGCACATGTGAAATATTTTTGCTCAGTGTGAAACGATCTGCTACCAACTGGAGTAAAAGCACATTATAGCGGGGGACAAGCGCAATAAGGATTGGAGGATGATGGAGATTGTTGGTGACTCAGGTCAGTCCCATATGGAAAATAAATGTATTTTTTTTAATATTTTTGAATACATTTGGAAAATATATTCCTAAATACATTTGGTAAATATATGTCAAAATGTTTGAAATTGCCTGCTTAAATATATTTATAAAAAATGTATTTAATATATTTTTAAAATGCATGTCTAAATATACTGTAGTATTTGGCAGGCTGTGTTTCAAACCTGCGACCTTATGTTCCACAATCAGCCGCATTAACCACTACTCCAAACAGGATTATTTCTATTGCAGGGGCAAGTAGTGGTCTTACCAAGGTCGCTATAGTACGTTAGAATATATTTGTGACCACAAGATGTCATGTATTTTGTTAATGTATATCTATAAAATGTGTTTCAACACCTAAATGTGATATAATCAATACGTCGGTAATTACATTTCATCTTTTTACTTTCATAGGATCTGAAAAATGCATTTTAATATGGGCTTCAAAATACATTATGTAATGTATTTTTTATACAAAATACATATTGTAATGAGAGCATTTTTGACGGTGAAATACATTTGGACAAATGAAATGTATTCATACATTTTGATACCTGAAATGTATTTTGAATAAAGATAAATGTATGTATACATTTTTAAATACATTTCAGAATAAAAGGTGAAATACATTTTGATACCTGAAATGTAATTTGAATTAAGTTAAATTTATTCGACATATATTCATCATATATTCTACATACATTTTGCATTGCAAAAATATATTTATTTTCCATATGGGGTTTTATAAGTAAGCTCTGTGTTGTTAAATGTGCTTATATGTTTATTTAGCAGAGTTCTTGTTTTATATGGCAGCACCATAGAAATATGTTACCTGCTAGCGTGGTGCTCATTATAACGTGTTTTTTTATTTTGCCCATGAGTGAGAAAAATACTTTTGGTTGGTTTCATGTTAAATTAAAAAAAGTTCATGAAGGGATGTCAACACAGCCCTCCCCCGCCGAAAAACAAACACCCATAGCGGTTACGCCCAGAAGCAGCCATCTGGGGCAAGGCAGCACATTTGCAGGCAAATTCACGCTGGAACAGTGGATGTGCATTCACACTATTTCACACTATTCACATTCACACTATTCGCAACATTTCGGATAGCCAAAACTAGCATCGCCCTGAGTGCTTCGCCTGTAGCATATTTGTGGGTGTGTCTTTGGGCGAACTAGCATCATAACAGCAGGTAAGCTGTGTATTAAGGTTTGAGAATAGCACATTTGTATGAAGGAATGTCAGATTATTACAATGGTTAAAATTGGAATAGAAACGTATTTCAATACATTTTTACATTTTATATATCTCTACTGAATTCATATGCCTCATTGATGTAATTCTTACAACCTGCAATGCTAGGTAGCAAACCAGCTTGCTAGAATTAGGTAGCCACCAGTCAGCTAAGGTATCTAATATTGACACCAGAAGCACCAACTATCTCGGCCACCTGTCTCCACACTGCATTTTCTTTTGTTTGCGTCTCTGTAGGCAAATAGCGTACAATCTTACAGCTCAGGGAATCCCATCACTGCTATAAGTCATCCATCTTTTTAAAAAGGACCGTTTTTATTGTACGGAGAGCATTTCACAACCACCTATGCAAAATGCCGTGATTGGTCAGTCCCCAGCGATAGGTGCGGGTGATTTGCATAAAGTTGGAAAATCAGAACTTTTTCTTCGTCTCTCAAGGACCCCACGCATCGCCCCACAAGCCACTCGCTCGCCTCGCTTCCTTTCATTGAAATGATTTGAGCCATCGCCCCCATCGCGAATAGTGTGAATGCACCGTGTGTCTGTGGGCAAACTATCGTCATAACAGCAGGTAAGCTGTGTATTAAGGTTTGAGAATAGCACATTTGTATGAAGGAACATCAGATTACTACAATGGTTGAAATTGGAATAGAAACGCATTTTATCCCTACTCAATTCATATGCCTCATTGATGTAATTCTTACAACATGCAATGCTAGCTAGCTAGCAAACCAGCTTGCTAGAATTAGGTACAGTAGCAACCAGTCAGCTAACGTATCTAATATTGACACAAGAACCACCAACTAACTCGGCCACCTGTCTCCATGCTGCATTTTTTTGTTTGCGTCTCTCTAGGCAAATAGCGTGCAATCGTACAGCTCAGGGAATCCCATCACTGCTACTAAAAGTTTTTTTTAATTTTCTTCATCCATCTTTTTAAAAAGGACCACAGGTTTGTTTAATTCTGTTTAAGTTCTTTTAATCATACAGAGACGATTTCACAACCACCTACACAAATTCTTGTGATTGGACAGGCCCCAGTGATAGGCGCGGGTGATTTGCATAAAGTTGGAAAATCTGAGCTTTTTCTTCGCCTCTCACGGATCCCACGCATTGCCCCACAAGCCTCTCGCTCCCCACGCTTCCCTTTCATTGAAATTAATTGAGCCATCGCCCCTATCACAAATAGTGTGAATGCACCGTGAGAGCGTAGCCAATGAGCGTTGAGCACAGCTAGATCATTTCTACCAAGATATTACCAAAGAACATTTCTGATTGAATATTTTTTTCTCTTGGACATTAACCCTTCTTTTTCAAACACAAACTTAAGACATTCAATAGGACGATCATTACAATTAAGACAAAAAAGATGAAATCAATGAAAACAAAATTGCAAATTATAATATATAAAAATATATATATAGATTTGTATCTACCCTCAGGCCCTCTCTGAGGGCGTAGATGGCCCTGATGGTTCCCCGCTGCTGTAAACATAAGAGACCCATAAAATAGATCGAGATTTTGGCCATGATGAATTAGTTGCTGTGGCCTCAGCTCTACTGCAGAATTTAGAGAATTAAAATACACTTGAGGAGAATCTGACTTTTCCCGGCAGAGATGTAGTAGACCTCCTGAGTAGTAGACCTCCTGAGTGAGCTCTGCTCTCTAACCAAAGAGAGCAGAGCTCATCTTTCCCTATGTCCCACTCCTCCCCCCGTGTAAAACGAATGCTTAGACAACTGCCACATCGTCAACAACCTTGTCCTTTATTTCCACAGAGCACAGAATATACTCGGTGATGTGCTTCGGTTCCCTGCTATTGTGAAAATAGCAATGCTGACTGTTTTGAGTACAAGCTAGGACCCAGTATCTCTATTCCTGTGTTGATTAGAAATAGAAGGAATCCTGGGCATGCAACCTATAAAGTAAACTTGTCTAATCTGTTAACTGTAACACGTCAACCTACTAGTAAAGGAACCCCTATTATATCTATTAAGCTGGCTTTACTTAATATCAGATCTCTCACCAACAAATCATTCTTGGTAAATGACATTATAATATCCTACAACCTAGATTTTATGTTTCTCAATGAAACGTGGCTAACAAAAGACTGTAGTGCTGCCATTCTTAACGAAACAGCACCTGAAAAATTTGGCTATATGAATACGTGTCGAAATGGTAGGAAAGGAGGAGGAGTTGCTGCCCTATTCAAAGATACATTCCAGTGCAAAGAAAATACACTAGGTAATTTTATTTCTTTTGAATACCTCTGTTTTACATTGAAGGGTACCCCCAAAATTTTATTTTTAACTATTTACAGACCTCCACGATATTCTGCAAATTTTATTGATGATTTTACTGAACTACTATCTGTTATATCAGTTGATTATAACTTGTTTATTATTACAGGGGATTTTAACATCCACATAGATAATAATACAGAAAATAATACCAAATAATTTTTTGCACTACTTGACACTTTTGATCTCACTCAACATGTGAAAGAGTGTACACACACTCAAGGCCACATTCTAGATCTGGTCTCTAAAGATCTCTAGATCTCTAAAGGTCTCGATATTTCCTCTGTCATGGTTAAAGACATGGCCCTGTCTGATCATTTCTGTGTCTTTTTTGAATCACTTATCACCCCGAATGTTCCAGTAAACTCTGTTTCTATTAAGAAAAGGTCCATTAATGAGAGTACCAAAGCCCAGTTTATGGAAGCCATAGCTATCTCTCCAACAATAAGTGCTTAGTCAGTTGATGTACTCCTGGAAAATTTTAATGCCTAAAGAAAACTATGAGCAAACAGAAAACACCATGGAGAACCACCATGATGGTAAACGCCCTGAAAAGAGAATGTAGGAAAGCGAAACGTAAGTGGAGGAAAACTAAACTTCAAATTCACTATTATATCTATAAACAAAGCCTTGGTAGCTTCAACAATGAGTTACGCAAGGCCAGACTGCAACATTTATCGGGAATGATCAACAAGAATATCAACAATACCCGCACTCTATTTGTCATGGTCGACAAGCTTACAAACCCAATAAAGCAGAGAGCATCAGAACTCATGTCCACTGTGAAATGTAATGAATTTGCGTGTTTCTTTAGTGAAAAAATTCTAAGTATTACACGGACCATCAGAATTACACAGTCTAAAAAGGACTCTGTACCGTCACCACGACCACCAAGACATAACTTGGTTATTATGTCACATTTTAATACAATTGATCAAAAATCCCTAGAAGAAACAGTTCGACATCTTAAAGCTTCCACTTGCTGCCTCGACACACTGCCATCAGACTTTTTTAAAACAATTTTTAACTCTATAACAATAGACCTACAGCAAATAGTTAATAGCTCTCTGCAATCAGGCATTTTCCCAACGTCTCTAAAAACAGCTGCCATTAAGCCCCTATTAAAAAAGAGAACACTGGATGCATCTATAATGAACAACTATAGACCTGTATCAAATCTCCCTT
>JACXGI010018967.1:0-12630 GCA_016801175.1 Esox masquinongy
TTGAAAACCTCTGGAATTTGATCAAGAGGAAGATGGATGGTCACAAGCCATCAAACAAAGCCGAGCTACTTGAATTTTTGTGCCAGGAGTGGCATAAAGTCACCCAACAGCAATGTGACAGACTGGTGGAGAGCATGCCAAGACGCATGAAAGCTGTGATTAAAAATCAGGGTTATTCCACCAAATATTGATTTCTGAATTCTTCCTAAGTTAAAACATTAGTATTTTGTTGTTGAAAAATGAACATGAATTTGTTTTCTTTGCATTATTTGAGGTCTGAAAACAATGCATATTTTTTTGGTTATTTTGACCAGTTGTTATTTTCTACAAATAAATACTCTAAATGACAATATATTTATTTGGAATTTGGGAGTAATGTTGTCAGTAGTTTATAAAATAAAGCAAAATTGTTCATTTTACTTAAGCACATACCTATGAATAGTAAAACCAGAGAAACTGATAATTAAGCAGTGGTCTCTTAATTTTTTAAGAGACATCACCACTGGGTGATGTCATCTGGAACCACAAGGTCAATTTTCACTTATGCTGATGACACACCATTGTATATTTCGATGAAACATAGAGAAGCCCCAAAATTAGCTATTTTGGAAGCGTGCATTTCAAATATTAGGAAGTAGATGACATTTAAACTCAGAAAAAACAGAAATGCTCGTTTAGGACCCAAAAAACAGATTTTTGGTTGGCAGATCTCACGGTGAACCTTGACGGTTTGATGAACACACAAAAAAATTAAGGGAACATGTAATCATCACAGTATAACACCAAGTCAATTAAACTACAGGGACATCAATCTGTCCAGTTATGAAGCATTAAGCAATTGTGAATCACTGTCACCTGTTTTGGTGCAAATTAAAGTGACACCAGGTGCACTGGAGAGGCAATGGCAAGTCAACCCCCAAAAAGGGAATGGTTTTGCAGGTGGTGGCCACAAACAATTGCTCTCTCCTTATCCTTCCTGACTGATATCCTTCCTGACTTAGAATTGGCAGGTCCGTCCAGATAACCATATGTATAAACATCAATTATCAACAACACCAGGTTAAGGGACTTTTAACCCAAATATTATTTAAGTCAAACTATCTATTTAAAGAAGGTATTATAATTAATTTTATATTTGACTTGTTAGTAATTCTAAGTAAATGAACCTTACCTGATTCTGATCAGTATACGGCCACATCCACCTCTACAATTAAAAAACAAATGTTAATGGTATTTAATAATACCGTAATCACCTCTACAATCACAAAGTGGATGTGTGTGTTAGGTATGTGTATATCTGTGTGTGTACAGATAAATGTAAATTACATGTGTAGTATATGTTTCTATTGTTGTTCATGTGTTAATGTGTCCTTTAAGTAACATTCTTACTTAAAATTCAAATGGTACTTACCCAAACATATTCAGGAACATAACGAGATTCCTAAAATTACATCAAAATGTTTTATGCATTAGTGCTGTTTGTAAAGTAACAATATTGGTTTAGGAATATCATGTTTTACAGGAATGTTCATGTATTATTGTTTTCAACAGAGTCATTGTCCTGTTGTAGGAGGAAATTGGCTCCAAGTGCTGCCCACAGGGTATGGCACAGCGTTGCAAAATGGAGTGATAGCCTTCCTTCTTCAAGATCCCTTTTACCCTGTACAAATCTCCCACTTTACCACCCACAAAGCACCCCCCAGACCATCACATTGTCTCCACCATGCTTGACAGATGGTGTCAAGCACTCCTCCAGCCTCTTTTCATTTGGTCTGTGTCTGGCGAATGTCATTCTTTGTGATACGAACATGACAAACTTAAACTTGTCTGTCCATAAGACTTTTCCAATCTTCCTCTGTCTAGTATCTGTGATCTTAATCTTTTCTTTTAATTGGCCAGTCTGAGTTATGGCTTTTTCTTTGCAACTCTGTCTTGGAGACCAGCATCCCGGAGTCACCTCTTCACTGTTGATGTTGAGACTGGTGTTTTGTGGGTACTATTTAATAAAGCTACCATTTGTGGACCTGTGAGGCATCAGTTTCTCAAACTAGATACTCTAATGTACTTGTCCTCTTGCTCAGTTGGGCACTGGGGCCTCCCACTTCTCTTTATATTCGGGTTGAAGACAGTTTGGTTTGTCCCTCCTCGGACCACTGTAGGTAGGTACTCACCACTGCTGACCGCAAGCCTTGCCGTTTCAGAGATGCTCTGACCGACTGGTCTAATTATAACAATTTGGCCCTTGTCAAAGTCACTCAGGTCTTTACTGTCCATTTCTCCTGCATCCAACACGTTGACAATGAGAACTGATTGTTCTCTTACCATCTAATCTACTCAGACCTTAACATGTGCCCTTGTTAGGAGATGATCAGCGTTATTCACTTCACCTGTGTGTGGTCATAATGTTTTGCCTCATAAATGTATTTACACAAATATGTATATTATATATGTATAAACATCAACTATAAACATCACCAGGTTAGGGGAATTTTAACCCAAATATGATTTATGGTCGATTTAAAGAGAGTATTATGATTAATATTATTATATTTGACTTGTTATTAATTCTAAATCATTAAATTAACCTTACCTCATTCAGATCAATTAAACGCCACCAATGCCTCTACAATTAAAAAACAAATGTTAATGGTATTTAATATCGCTGTAACCACCTCTACAATCACAAAGTGGATGTGTGTGTTAGGTATGTCTGTGTGCGTACCTTGAAAAGGAAAGTTTTGATTGAGGAAAAGAAGCATTCAATTTGCAGTGGTCTCTTAATTTTAACCCTTCTGTTCCTCACTCAAAACCTTCCTTTTCGAATTCGTTGGAAAGGAAAGAAAAAGCTGCATTGGTCTCTTAATTTTTTCCGGAGGTGTATGTTAATTACATGTGTAGCATATGTTTCTATTGTTGTTCATGTGTCAGTGTGTCCTATAAGCAACATTCTTAGTTACAGTTGTGCTCATAAGTTTGCATACCCTGGCAGAAATTGTGAAATTTTGGCATTGATTTTGAAAATATGACTGATCATGCTTAAAGATAGTGATCATATGAAGCCATTTATTTTCACATAGTTGTTTGGCTCCTTTTTAAATCATAATGATAACATAAATCACCCAAATGGCCCTGATCAAAAGTTTACATACCCTTGAATGTTTGGCCTTGTTACAGACACACAAGGTGACACTCACAGGTGAAAAAGGCAATTAAAGGTGAATTTCCCACACCTGTGGCTTTTAAAATTGCAATTAGTGCCTGTGTACAAATAGTTATTGGGTTTGTTAGCTCTCACGTGGATGCACTGAGCAGGCTAGATACTGAGCCATGGGGAGCAGAAAAGAACTGTCAAAAGACCTGCGTAACAAGGCAATGGAACTTTATAAAGATGGAAAAGGATATAAAAAGATATCCAAAGCTTTGCAAATGCCAGTCAGTACTGTTCAATCCCTTATTAAGTGTAAAATTCAGGGATCTCTTGATACCAAGCCAAGATCAGGTAGATCAAGAAAGATTTCAGCCAAAAGTGCCAGAAGAATTGTTCGGGATACAAAGAAAAACCTACAGGTAACCTCTGGAGAAATACAAGATGGTGTGGTTGTTTCAAGGAGCACTATATGACGATACTTGAACAATAATGAGCTGCATGGTCGAGTTGCCAGAAAGAACATTTACTGTGCCAATGCCACAAAAACAACCAGTTACAATATGTCCAACAACACCTTGACACACCTCACAGCTTCTGGCACACTGTAATTTGGAGCAACGAGACCAAAATAGAGCTTTATGGTCACAACCATAAGTGCAATGTTTGGAGAGGGGTTAACAAGGCCTATAGTGAACAGAATACCATCCCCACTGTGAAGCATGGTGGTGGCTCACTGATGTTTTGGGGGTGTGTGAGCTCTAAATGCACAGGGAATCTTGTGAAAATTGATGGCAAGATGAATGCGGCATGTTATCAGAAAAACTGGCAGACAATTTGCATTCTTCTGCATGAAAGCTGCGCATGGGACGCTCTCAGACTTTCCAGCACGACAATGACCCTAAGCACAAGGCCAAGTTGACCCTCCAGTGGTCACAGCAGAAAAAGGTGAAGGTTCTGGAGTGGCCATCACAGTCTCCTGACCTTAATATCATCGAGCCACTCTGGGGAGATCTCAAACGTGCGGTTCATACAAGACGACCAAAGACTTTGCATGACCTGGAGGCATTTTGCCAAGACAAATGGGCAGCAATACCACCTGCAAGAATTCGGGGCCTCATAGACAACTATTACAAAAGACTGCACGCTGTCATTGATGCTATAGTGGGCAATACACAGTATTAAGAACTAAGAGTATGCAGACTTTTGAACAGGGGTCAGTTCATTTTTTTCTTTGTTGCCATGTTTTATTTTATGATTGTGCCATTCTGTTATGACCTACAGTTGAATGTGAATCCCATAAGAAATAAAAGACGTGGTTTGCCTGCTCACTTGTGTTTTCTTTACAGATGGAACACATATTACCAATTCTCCAAGGGTATGCAAACTTTTGAGCACAACTGTAAAGGTCAAATTGTACTTACCCGAATAAAATTAGGAACATTACGATAGCGAGAATCCTTAAATGAGAGCAAAAAATCGTATGCATTAGTGTTATTAGGAAACAATATTGGAGGAATATCATTTCATACATTAGCAATGTTCATTAAATTAATTATTGGTTTAATGGTCAAATCTTATACATTGCAATCAGGGTCAGTTCTAGGCATAAGCGACATAAGCGGTCTAGGCATAAGCGACATAAGGCCCCCGACCACTAGGGGAGAGAGGCCCCCAAAAGGCTAGAGCACGGACTGAAATTGTTTAAGAATTATGATTAGAAGGGTTTATTTAGGAAATATTGTCTGTTCCCTATAGACAACCACATTCACCCCTGTCTGTTTCCTCCAGACAACCACATTCACCCCTGTCTGTTTCCAATAGACAACAACATTCACCCCTGTCTGTTCCCTCTAGACAACCATATAAACCCCTGTCTGTCAACTTCTGACAACCACATACATCCTTGTTTGTCCCCTATAGACAACCACATTCAGCCCTGTCTGTTTCCTCTATACAACCACATACATCCCTGTCTGTTCCCTATAGACAACCACATACACCCCTGTCTGTTCCCTATAGACAACCCCATACACCCCTGTCTGTCCCCTATAGACAACCCCATACACCCCTGTCTGTTCCCTCAAGACAACCACATACACCCCTGTCTGTTCCCTATAGACAACCACATACACACATACGCATTCCAAGTAAATTAGTGTTTACATGCATACCTTATTAGAAACCCAGTTGAAGTACTTCATTGCCTGGCCATCGGTCCAAAGCAAGGATGACCGTTCTAAGGAGGTCAGTCCAATCCACAGGTCAGTAGCACCAACAGCCATCTGGGTGGTCAGAAACACTGCAGGCAAACATAGTGGTAGAAAGAAGACTCATGTTTATAACTGTCAAAGTGGCTTCTGGGACTGTATTGACATACCTTTAAAGGGCTATCACCATTTTAAATAGGTTAAAAATTAAGTGTTTTCAAACAGCCATAGGCAGAAGACGACAATCGTCGTATGATCACTCCAGCCATAATAATCCACCTAATGGGCAACTTTGAAACGGTGCAAAGCCCTGAATGGATACGTCAATGCCAAAACAGCTTATTTGCAAGAGGAGTTATTTACATTTCCGTCATTTATTAGACATTCTTATCTAGAGCAACTTCTGCTGCATTCATTTTGAGGTGCAGTAGCTACATGGGACAAACACAAAACCCAGTAAGAGTAAGTACAATGATATTTCTCAATGATATTGCCATCAACCAAGTCCATAATAGAAGAGAAAAAATGTCACCCCAGACCACTAGACCCACCACCCCAGACCACTAGACTCACCCCAGACCACTAGGCTCACCCCAGACCACTAGACACACCCCAGACCACTAGACTCACCACCCCAGACCACTAGGCTCACCCCAGACCACTAGACCACCCCAGACCACTAGACTCACCACCCCAGGCCACTAGACCACCCCAGGCCACTAGACTCGCCCCAGACCACTAGACCACCCCAGACCACTAGACTCGCCCCAGACCACTAGACTCACCAACACAGACCACTAGACCAGCCCAGACCACTAGACTCACCACCCCAGACCACTAGACTCACCACAGACCACTAGACTCACCACAGACCACTTGGACTGATCACTTCTCCAGGTTAAAAACATCTTACCAACCTTGTTCCCTCCTACTGGCGATGGACGCCAGATTTGCTCCCGTTAATTGACACTGCTTTCTGGCCTCCAGCCAGGTACTTGGTGACCGGTATCCAATCAACTTGTAACACTGTGGACACATCAATATGCAATGAATGTATGAACATGCTGAGCAGGCCCAGATGACCTCGATCTAAGTGACTTTGAAAGAAGGTTAATTAATGGGTCTCTTCCAGTATAACAATGTCCCCATCCACATGGCACAAAGGGTCACTAGCAAGCAAGCAAGCAAGTTTATTTATATTGCACAATTCATACATCGAAGCAATTCAATGTGCTTTACAAAGAAAAATAAAATATAAAATATATAAAAATACAATAACATAAAAACAAATATTCAGATAAAAACATCAAAACAAATGAAAACATCATAATAATAGAAATACAATAAGAAAACATAAAGATAAAAAAAAAAGATTAGAAATGGGATAAAAACATAGGAAGCTATAAGGCTAAACAGTGTGGTTAAGTTTAAGTGCTCAGTCGTAGGCACATGAAAAGAGTAGTGTTTTTAACCTGGATTCATGTATGAAAATCATGTGAATCATATGCTGTGGCCTTCACAGTCACCAGATCTCAACCCAATTGGGAGATTTTGGACCGACGTGTCAAACAGGGTCTCTGTGTTTTTGTTCTCCCCAATTAGAGGCAGCTGTGTATCGTTGCCTCTAATTGGGGAACCCATTTAAGTTGGATTCGTCCACAGTGCGGTGTGGGTCATTGTGAATGCCTTGTGTGTGTTTCGTTGTGGTTGTACTGCTCTGTTGTTTTGTTAGCCTAAATTAAATGGAATGTCCTTTTACAACTCTGTCCTGCCTCCTTAACTGTGATAAGTATTGCTGTCTTTGATAGTTGTAATTCAATTAATCTGTTACATTAATTAGTATACTCCCTGGAATCATCTATATAACGGGTGAATATCCAGTTCCACCACCTTTTATCTCTGACCTTTGACGGGTCCTGGGTTCATGTTTTCTCCTCATACTGACCTTTGACTGGTACTGGGTCCATGTTTTCTCCTCATACTGACCTTTGACTGGTACTGGGTCCATGTTTTCTCCTCATACTGACCTTTGACTTGTACTGGGTCCAATCTGGGGGACAACCTCCAGTTGGGGGAACAGTAGGAGCCACTGTGCTGTTTGGTGGAGGAGAGTCACTCCTCTTACAGATGGATCTCATTTCAGAACCACAGTTGTAATCATGCCAGAAACCTGGAAATACAGACACATATACAGTTAATGTAAAACCTGTAAATACACTATACATATAGTTAAAAACACATATAGTTATGTAGGCCTAGTCTAAAACCTAGACACATATAGATATGAATGCCTAGTCTAAAACCTAGACACATATAGATATGAATGCCTAGTCTAAAACCTAGACACATATAGATATGAATGCCTAGTCTAAAACCTAGACACATAGATATGAATGCCTAGTCTAAAACCTAGACAATACATACAATACACTGCTCAAAAAAATTAAGGGAACACTTCAAACATACATCGGGTCTCAATGAACAAAATATATTAAAGATCAAAATCTTTACTGTACATTGTGTAATTTGTTGAAAACAAAATGACGTAACAACGGTCAATGGAAACCAAAATCACCAACCGATTGAGGGCTGGATTCAAACTCACAAGTAAACAATTTAAATCACAGGCTGTTCCAACTTGTGTGAATTTCATCACGGCAACTCATAATATGACTCAGTAGTGTGTATGACCCCCATGTGCCTGTATGCACTCCCGACAATGTCTGGGCATGCTCCTGATGAGACGGCGGATGGTGTCCTGGGGGATCTCCTCCCAGACCTGGATCATGGCATCAGTGAGCTCCTGGACAGTCTGTGGCGCTACTTGGCGGCGTTGGATGCACTGATACATAATGTCCCAGAGGTTCTCAATTGGATTCAGGTCTGAGGAACATGAGGGCCAGTCAATGGCATCAATGCCTTCGTCATCCAGGAACTGCCTACACACTCTGGCCACATGAGGCCGGGCATTGTCCTGCACCAGGAGGAACCCTGGTCCACTGCACCAGCGTAAGTTCTGACGATGTGTCTGAGGATTTCATCCAGGTACCTAACAGCAGTCAGGGTCCCGTTGGCTAGCACGTGGAGGTCTGTGCGACCCTCCAAGGATATGCCTCCCCAGACCATCACTGACCCACCGCCAAACCGGTCATGCTGGATGATGTTGCAGGCAGCATAACGTTCACCACGGCATCTCCAGACTCTTTCATGTCTGTCATGTGCTCAGTGTGAACCTGCTCTCATCTGTGAAGAGAACGGGGTGCCAATGGTGGACCTGCCAATTCTGATGTTCTCTGGCGAATGCCAATTGAGCTGCATGGTGCTGGGCTGTGAGCATCCCATTACAGGACGTTGGGCCCTCATGCCACCCTTATGGAGTCTGTTTCTGACAGTTTGGGCAGAAACATGCACACCAGTTGCCCGCTGGAGGTCATTTTGTAGGGCTCTGGTAGTGCTCCTCCTGTTCCTCCTCGTACAAAGGAGCAGATACCGGTCCTGCTGCTGGGTTGATGCCCTTCTACGGCCCTGTCCAGCTCTCCTTGTGTAACAGCCCGTCTCCTGGTATCTCCTCCATGCCCTTGAGACTGTACTGGGAGACACAGCAAACCTTCTTGCGACGGCACGTATGGATGTGCCATACTGGAGGAGCTGGACTGCCTGTGCAACCTGAATGGGCTGCGGGTACCGCCTCATGCTACCAGGAGTGACAAGGAAACTAGCAAAATGCTAAACTAGAGAAGAATCAGTCAGGAAGGATGAGGAGAGAGCAATTGTCTGTGGCCACCACGTGCAAAACCATTCCCTTTTTGGTAGTTGTCTTGCTGTTGCCTCTCCAGTGCACATGTTGTCACATTCCTTTGCACCAAAACAGGTGACATTGATTCACAATCGCTTATGCTTCCTAACTGGACAGATTGATATCCCTGAAGTTTAATTGACGTAATGTTATGCTGTGATGATTACGTGTTCCTTACATTTTTTTGAGCAGTGTAGTTATATATGCTTAGTCTAAAACCTAGACATATATAGGTATGTAGGCCTAGTCTAAAATCTTGACACATATAGTTAGATTGTATCCTCTACCCAAGATAAATGTAGAGTGTGGCAGTTTTTAGAAGCACAACAGGCGTAATCAGGAAGACGATTTAATTAAAACAGTATTGCTTTAACACAAAGGCTTATCAGGAAATGAATATGGTCCAGCCTGGATGACTGTGGTTTATGAAATAAAAATGGCAACAGGCCCTAAAACCGTAAAATAAGGCCTGACCCTCTGGGTGCGTCAATGAAAAACATATTTATTCACTGCTCCGTAACTATAGAAATTAGATGCTTCATTCTTCTTCCACGTTAATAGGGTTATTTTGCTGCAAATGACAACGTCTCGTTTGTGTACTTTCGTCAACCAGAAGCCCCACAATCGCGATCACAAAACCTCTACTTGACGCGCCGGCAAGTCAAGGTCACACATTTTTATTTATTGCTCCAGAACTGTATCAAGTTAGAGGCTTCATTTCTTTTCTACGGGAACAACGACATTCCGCTGCAAATAAAGTCTCGTTTGTGTACTTTCGTAAACCAGAAGCCCCGCAATCGTGATCACAAATATTGATCACCTACAGTCCTTCAGGATTTCAGCAGCAGCCCTAACTAATTATACTTGATCTTTTTCTGTTGTTTAGAAGTCTACAATACATAAACCAATCCAATGCGAAGTCTATCCATGTCAACCCCCTCCCCAAAAGAGAGAGAAAGAGTGTGCGAGGGGGAGAGTCGCGTGTCGCAGTTAACATGCTCCCAATAAAGTCATTATGCAGTTGGATTGCATTGAAGACGCATTCAGTTGCTACAAGCAATTGTTTTGAGAAAAAATAAATGGCCAAACGGCGAAAGAAGTGGAATAAATGATTATGGAGAGTGAGGATAGTGAAAATGGGTCTGAACGTTCAGACCATGAAAAGTAACAGGACGGAATCAACCTATTTGTAAAATAGGGTAAGTGTAGCCTAAATGCTATTCTATGATAATGTCTATTATTATTTTACATTGTTTTAGTGGAATTACTAGGTATATATGATAACTTGATATAACGGTACGGTAGCCAGTGGTCAAATGTGCGCCTATGCTGTGTTGTGTAGAGTGTCACTGTGGATATAACCATCCAAAGGAAGACTGGACACATCCCTGTTCTAATCTCCACCTCTTCCAGATATGGCACATGTAGGGAATTCCAAAGGAAATAAAGACAACCCCTATTCAAGACACCCCATAATTTTTATTTTTTTTAAATCCTCAGATTTTAAAAAAGAAGGGACTGCCATCTAGTGGTGGCTTTTGGAGGTACAATATGACAGAATAAGTTGAGTGACCCCATATGGGCATTTTCAATGATTTTCAGAATGTTTGAGGAAAAAAATGGATGTGGACAAGAATAAAAAAAAATGCCAGGTTCATTTCATTATTTTATACATTCAACACCATTCAACTTGTACGTATTCTGAACCCCTGGGGGTATCCAAATATAATGTAAAACAGGCTACCTATTATATTTTACTATTGTATTTCAATTTATAACCAAAATATGTGCATTTGCGTTTTTACATTTCTCTGACTATTTCACATGATTACTCATGTAAGTGTCTCAAAAATATGTTTTCAATACATCCTCCATGTAGCTGAGGGTCTGCAGAATCCTCCTACTATAAAGGATGACCATTTTAGAAGCCAAAATGTCAAGGTAGTGACAGGCAGACTTTAAAACCCTAGCCCTCAGAGTTAACTCACCCAAATGGCTTGTCATGACGACACAGTTCTCATCGTTGTTTCTGAAATCTGGTTGGTTTTCGTCCCATCTCTGGAACACTACTGGAGAACCGTCCATCCACCTGGACAGAACACAGAACACAAGACCTCAGAACACAGAACATAGATCACATATAAAACAAACAGAACACAGAAAGATGCTGCATTCATGACATTCATGAAATATTGGAATGTTCAGAAATACAACTAAAAAAACTTAGTATTTTGTATGGGCTTGTCTACAAAACCTAACAATTCATTTTGGTAGACTGTCGTAAAATGTCCAGGCCATGACGATCTGGCAGAGCTGTGAGGCAGGAGTGGGAAAGACAGAGAAACCTTAGGCTGTCCATTTCCTGTGTCTCTAACCCATAACAATATGCAATAAATTGTCACAAATTCCTATGAAAGTGTTTATGCTTTGTCATTTGTGAGTAGATTGATGTCAAAAACTGTAATTTAATCAATTATAAATTAAGTCTATAACAAAACGTGGAGAAATGGGTCTGAATACTTCACAAAAGACACTATAACCTAGTCCTATGATCTTATGGATGATATTCAGATAAACTGTACCCTATCTCCTGTCCGTAACAACACAGACGTACACATCCAATATGGATGTTATTCAGATATACTGTACCCTATCTCCTGTCCGTAACAATACAGAAGTACACATCCAATATGGATGTCATTCAGATAAACTGTACCCTATCTCCTGTCCGTAACAACACAGACGTATACATCCAATATGGATGTTATTCAGATATACTGTACCCTATCTCCTGTCCGTAACAACACAGACGTACACATCCAATATGGATGATATTCAGATATACTGTACCCTATCTCCTGTCCGTAACAACACAGACGTACACATCCAATATGGACGTTATTCAGATATACTGTACCCTATCTCCTGTCTGTAGCAACACAGACGTACACATCCAATCTGGATGTCATTCAGATAAACTTTACCCTATCTCCTGTCCGTAGCAACACAGATGTACACATCCAATATGGATGTCATTTAGATATACTGTACCCTATCTCCTGTCCTTAACAACACAGACGTACACATTCAATATGGATGTTATTCAGATATACTGTACCCTATCTCCTGTCTGTAACAACACAGACGTACACATCCAATATGGATGATATTCAGATATACTGTACCCTATCTCCTGTCTGTAACAACACAGACGTACACATCCAATATGGATGATATTCAGATATACTGTACCCTATCTCCTGTCCGTAACAACACAGATGTACACATCCAATATGGATGTTATTCAGATATACTGTACCCTATCTCCTGTCCGTAACAACACAGACGTACACATCCAATATGGATGTTATTCAGATATACTGTACCCTATCTCCTGTCCGTAACAACACAGACGTACACATCCAATATGGATGTTATTCAGATATACTGTACCCTATCTCCTGTCCGTAACAACACAG
>JACXGI010018968.1:0-12619 GCA_016801175.1 Esox masquinongy
AAAAAAAAAGGTTATTAATGGAATTTACCTGAATTTGTTTTTACCTGAAAATTCCATGTGCGTATGCTTTACCAATAGAGATGGTAAGGTGAAGATGGAGAGGTTTTTTTGTTGAAAGCACAGTGGGCCGGATTTGAAGCCACGCTTCAGCAGTAGGGCTGGATCCACCCTGGCCATTGCTGCAGTACGGCATGTCGGTTCCTCAGATTTCAACCGGACAATGGTAGAAAGTGATGTTAAAACAAACAGCTGTAGCTCCAGGGAGTAATTATGGCCCCGGTAAGCAGCTGGACCATAGGCGCCCCCTGTGGAGGGCCCTGGTTTGTGTGCAGAGTTATTCCCGTTCCAGGCTGTGACTCGACCTGCTATGGGATGGTGTTCTGTGGTGCCACGGTAGTATTTTGACAGCATCCATGGTGGTCTTCCAAATGTCTTGAGTGACCTTAGTGTTTTGATGGCCCTGGTGTTACTGATGGACTGTGGCAAGTCCTCTGTTATGTGACCCAGCGGTCTACTGACGCCTTGTTGGTGTGGACTGGGCTGTGTTCCATCTGGCCGCTTCCTAATGTCAACAGTCATCCTTGTTATGCTGACAGCCATGGTGAGGAGGTTTTCATTGCACCAAAATGCCATTTTGCTCACCTCTTCCCTGTAGGTGGAATCTTGTCATCTGCCTAATGAAATAGACATTACGTGGGAACTTAATGATGCCATTTGCGTTGGGCGATTCGTGTAGCTGTGGGTGAACTGGGAGCAAAAGAGTGGGCTGAGGACATACCCCTTGGGGCCCTCGGGGTTGAGGGTCAGGGAGGAGGTGATGTTGTCAATCCAAACTGCCTGATGTCTGCACGTCAAAGGTCACTATCAGATTTAGCAGAATTGTGTCCGGAGTCGGTACGCTGAGCTTGGTGATGAGGTTTATGAGGACGGTAGTTGTTGAATGTGGAACTTTTGTCAATGAACAACATTCTCACATGTTCCACTTCCTCTGTGTGTGTGACCCAAAGGCTATGACACCTTACTAGCTCTGGATGTTGCATTTTGGCCATATTTTATTTACTATATTTAAATTGTAAAAAAAAGAATGATCAGTGTTGAAAAATGCATCAATGAATGTGAACAGTTCTTTAAAAATGGCAATTTTAGAAATTGTGAATAAAGAATAGTGCTAAAGAGTGATACATTTGTTTGCATCTGTAATAATATAGATTCCACTAACTAGCTTTTAATAGTCACTTTGAACATGGTTTTGTAAATGTAGGTACTCCATATCACACTTCCTGGGAATTTGTGTAGTTGGCCATTCTGACACTGAAATACGAGAGAATTTAAGAAATGCATGCATTTTGGCATATGCACTGTCCCTACTGTACTTTAGGTTACAGAACCCCACCCCCGCGCTCCATACTGATTCCCCTATCATCATAAGAAACCACCGCCTCCACAGATAAGGTAAGATCCTCTACCCTTAAAAAAAACAAGTTCTACAGTTCAACCGCATTGCCTAGCAAAGGCAACACTTCCTAGAAGACTTTTGTGGGATTGGAGTAATCCTGCTTGGAGGACTTGGAACGATCCTGCAAATCCAGGTACATTTCAGATTTTGGGAGGATTTGTGTTATTCCTGCAGAACATGTCACTTCTACTGAAAAGGGACAAAAGGAGGATGTGTGTTCCTGAAATATTACTGCTAATGGATCCTACAAGATATTTCTGTCACAATTATTTAGGATTCCTGAGGTCTTGTGAAATACTAGGTAGCCTGGATGAGGGGGCTTGATATTGAACGAGTCAATGAAGCACAAGTGTGGATCAAGGGTCAGCTTTGACGTTTATGTTCTCATGAATAAGGTTTTATGGACAGATCCTTGATCAGTGCTTACGCTGCCATGCCTTTGTAGACAAGTGTCAAATAGCACTGTCAGATGGTATTTGTGTACATACACAGTCACCTGAAATTATTGTCACCCTTGATAAAGATGTGGTCCTGGGGTGTACAGCTGTCTAAGCAACTGCCTTTAATTCACATACTGCTGCAGCGTGAGTTTGAATCTGACCTACTGCTTGTTCAGCAGAAAATCCTCTCTTTCCCCACTTTCATGTTCAGTATAACATAAAATGCCTGAAAATATCTCTAAAAATGGCTGGATTTAATAAACAGGTTAAGTACCATATTGTAATCATCCCAGAATATGGAAATAATATTTTATATTGTACTTCATTAATGATTCTAGGGAATACACTGAAACAACACATTCCCCAAATTATTAATTTCCCCAAAGTCACTGGCACCATTGCTTTCAGTATTGTGTGCACCCGTCCATGCAAGGATAATAGCATGGAGTCTTCTATACTTTTTATGACACCGGAGAACACTTTGGAATGGACTTTAAATAATCACTCCATACATAATCTTTCCATATACTTCAGTCTGCGCCTATGGATAGTCCTTTTAAAAAATACTTCCACTGGCACTCCTGCAATCATGGTACAAGATCCATATGTAACAAAATGGAAAATAAGATTTAGGACCCTTTCAATGTATTTTCCTGATATAGCCCTACACACCGTTTGTATATTCTTGCACTTTGAAAATTTCGCAAGGTCAAATTCGCCATCAATGCTTTTGATAATTAGATTTTTTTTTACCGGCCATAGACGAGTGTTGCTTGCCAGCATCACCAGACCACCCATTGGACCAGCAGCATCACCTGTTCCGTGAGGATGCTGCTAGTCGCCAGGGCAGGAGGTGTGAGGAGCACGTCATGCACGCTCGTGAAAATACGGAAGAGAGGAAGGAGGAGATTCCACGTCATTGAGGTGCATTTGTGCGATAGATTATTGATAATTTTCCTGTTTTTTGTACATTTCTACGTGGTTGCACGCCATGGTTACCTTAATATTTAATCGCTAGAGGTTGACTTGGATTCTCGTCACTTGAAGGAGCGGCCTGAACATTGGAATTCATCTGAAGGTAAAAAAATCTCGGTTGTATTTGGTAGCTAGCTAGCTAGCGTGCTAGCTGCGGCGTCTTCACCGGGGCTGGAGCGCTCACACATGCACCTTGCTTGTCAGCTAAAACAACGAACAGTTATTTTTTCATTCAGTCTGTTGCTTTGTTCTTACTATTTTGGCAGTATTTGTTCTGAATATCTGCCCAGACTATGTCATGTCTAAATGATTGCAATGAATTACATTCAGGTCATGATAGGATATTAGCATGCAGAGATTCGACATGTTGACGTTTCACAGATCTAGCTACTCTGTACAGTTACAGTACTGTAGTATTGTAGCCTGCTATCCTTGCTATGCAGAGATTAAAGCTAACATAGTTAGCTATCTATAAAGCTGTATCTGGATAGGCGACAATTCCACAACTGAAGTTCATGAATATTTACATCCACAGTAGTTATCAAGACAACCATACAGTATAGTACATGTACAGTAATGTAACTACCTACTGTAGTCGCTTAGGCTACAGTCGTTAATTCACTTGGCAGTGGCCATACAACAACTGCCAGGGAATTGGCAAGCCAGTTAGCCTACTAGTCATAGCTACTCATTGGCTTTCTATGGAAGGGATTTAGTTTTCAAGCATATATAACGTAGCTATCTGCTTTAGTACCTGATCGGTAGAGAGCGGGGTTTGTATCTCGGGTCGTCTCTGTCATACAAATCCTTTCCACAGTCGCTCAGCCTCATAAACTGAAGCAGCTTACTGTACCTATCTGAACAAGCACCGGATTGCATTACTTTTGAAAAGTAGGAATTGAGATGATGTTCCTAATAAGTATTCTAGGTTAGATGACGGGTCTTATGCATTCCATGAGGACAATAGCGGTTGTTTCTAATTGATTCTGTATTGTTGTTTCGTGTAAGTTGTTATTCAGGCTACACCCATCGCGGGCACAGCCTTTTACATAACTGGGTTCTTCCATTCATATTCAAAGAGGGAAGAACTATATAGCCCTGTGAGTAATGAACCGTGAGCTGTGGTAAGATGTTTGAAAGGCAATACGTTGCATAACTTGTTGTACACCGGCCACAAAGAAGCAGCATGTCAAGCCATCTCGATTGGGGCTGAATGGACTGGTCATGGCTCCATCCCAATTGGGACACTATTCTCCTCTCTGAGCAAAAATAAAAAAGTTACTATTCTGGGAATATGGAGTAGAGGTCTTCACAGCTATACACAATTCCGATAACCCGAGGTCCGTTGCTTTATACGATCCAGTCAGATTTGACATTGTGTATTAGACCTTCAGATCTTGGTTTGGGACACGCTCAGTGGCCACGGATCTTGGGTCTGTGCGATAATGTGAAATAGTATTTAATGGAAAAATATCCCAATGATTTAATAAATGTGCTGTGTATATTGCTTTTGCAAAGCGTTGCAGTTGGTTCAGGACAGGCTCTTTCAGTTTTTCTACTTGTCTGCTTTAAGCATGCTGATGTTGAAATTGCGTATGCATGCAGGAGTATGAAGGGCTTGAGTGGTATATTAACATTGTTTATCAAGTGGCTAATTACATTTAAAAAATAAATGTCACATACATTAGGCAGATACTATCAAAGTCCTGTAGCTTTTGTTTTTTGTAGACAAGCTTATTTACCTCTAACTTGTGTTGAAATTGACTTTAGGTTGCTTGTGATACCCAGGGTTGTATTGGGTCTTGGATAGGCAAGCTTATTAGACATTGCTATTGCCTGTTCTATAACTCAGAACAAAAACAGGCCTGCAGTCCTCTGGTGAAAGCTTTTCTTTGGGGCCTTGCCACACTGAATCAGTGACACATTAGAGGTAGTCTGTCTCTGTGCTTTACGATAAGGATGTTTGCTGGAATGTAAAATGTCAGACGATTGATAATCAGCCACTCTCTGCCCCTTCTGGTTTGGGAGGTCAAAATAGTCAATGACTTTTTTTTAACCAAACAAGTTGTTGAAATGTGTGCAGTAATAATGTTGCCTTTTGACTCTCTGAACCCTAATCTCAGAAATAGGGGGGGGCGGCAGAGTGTGTGGACACTATAAACCTCTAGTTCAGTGTTTTCCCACTGTTTTTCGGTATAGGTCAACCTGAGCAGTGACAAATTAATTAAAAATAAATCTTCTTTTCCTGTTGTCCTTGCCGTCCTATGTATTGAAGTACATGCTTCATTTGACTAGTGTAGGGCTATGCATGCAATCTCACCGTTTGAGTTGGTGGCCAACTCTAAAATTACATAATTTTAGTCAATTTGTTTTTATTACTTTTAGAACATTTGTCTTATTTTTCCATTCAAAGCTGTCTAATCTGTCATATCTCAACTTCATGATATTGTGTGTCAACCATGTCTCTAAGCCACAACCCTGGTGTTTGCAAGCTCCATGCTCAAGCAACTTGAGCTACACAACCGATATGCAATGTTTGGATCTTTCTTTTTTTATGTAGACATTTATTCAAAAATGAAGGAGAGTAGAAATGAGGAAGCCTGTACAGAATAAACAGAGACGAAAAACACGCATCCTCTTTGCAACAAGGAACTAAATAATACTGTAAAGAACCTCGTAAAGAGATGTAACTAGGTCCTGAATAAAAAGCATTCATCACATATCACCGAAACCTCTTAATATTTCCAAAACGTCTGTGGCTGTAGTTTTTTTACATGAGGGCATATTGTGATCCAATGTTTAGGGTTATAAAGAACCGCCATAGAGGAAAACACAAGGCAGCTCGTATAGGAGATCCGGGTCCGGCCTTTGTTCAAACAGACCCTGCATAGTGTCTCACCTTTCAGCTTTACAATTGGCTGAAGCACAAGTACCAAGGCTCAAGACAAACTGGCTGTCGCCTTGGTTACGTAAAGGCTTAAAAAGTACGCCAACAATAATCTTTCTATAAATAAATACTTGGTTTAATGTTAAACTGAGCATGATGTAACAAGACATTGGCAGTCCAAAGGTTCCTAAATCAACATTACATTTGAAGTTAATGAATTAAGAAACGTTACATATTGGTGGGGGAGGCGTGGGGTTATTTTGAGACGTCTGTATGGAAGGATCTAGTTTGCGAACTAGCGTTGCCGTTCGAAGTTCCGATGCGGACCCCTCCCAATGAACTTCACTCTTATTGGCTCCTGCCCTCAGGCAGAAGTTAGCTAGTCCCTACACATTAGCTGTACCCGTGTGGTTTTATGTTTCAGTTCTTAGGATGAGAGCAGCGTACAATGTGCAGGGTCTTTGTTTGTTTGCTGCAGTACTGTGTGGTTAATCTCCCCAAAAGACCTGTTCCATGTTCATCTTTTGGAAAACTGGCTGGGAAGTGTGCCTCCAGATCTATGGTGTTTCGGTCCCTGGTGTATTATAAACATTTTCTATATTGTCAGTCATTTTCATGCTTCATTGGACAGAAAAGGGCAGTGGGCCGGATTTGAACCCACGCCGCGGCAGTGCATGTGCACCGGAGGCAGCTGCTTAGACCACTGAACCTTGCTGACTGCGTTCTGTTTTTGTTGCAGCGAGACTGACCGCTGCGGCACCTCGATGGGCGACTCGGGATCACGGCGCTCCACGCTCGTCTCCAGACTGCCCATCTTCAGGCGGAGCGCCAGCAAGAGGCAGGACTCCCTGCCGTCCTCCCCGTCCTCCGGCGGCGTGGGGAATGGCGTCCACACCTCGTCCCCCTCCAGCACCAACTCCAGCAGCAGCAGCACGGGCAAGAGGCGGAGCCTGTTCCGCACGCCCTCCATCAGCTTCAGCGGCAAGAGGAACAGCGCGCCGCCACGAGTCCAGACCCCCCCGGCGGACCCGGTCCAGGGCGGTGGCGACGGTGGCCGAGACGATCCTCTGCCGGGCTCGCTTGATGACGCCGCCGCGCCGCCGCCGCGTGCCAAGACGCGCCACTCATTCGGTTTCGGGGGCCACCGGCAGAAGAAGATCTCCCGCTCGCAGACTGGGGACTTCGAGAAGGCGGCGTCCGCGGCCAACAGGAACGTGTTCATCAACTGCATCAGCTCAGGCTACAGCAACGAGGGCGACGACTCTGGGTTCATGGACGACTACAGCGGAGGCAGCAAGCGCACGTCCAGGCAGAGGAAACCGCTGCTTCCCAAGTCCTTCTCTTCGCACCAGCGTCTCTCCAAGGACCCGGAGCTGCGCCTGGCGCCCGAGGTCAGCGTGGAGCCCCCGACATCGGGCTCGTGGCCTGGGGAGCTGCCGGGTGAGAGCTCCCTGCAGTCGCCCGTCCTGTCCGACGACCGCACCGCCGCCGTCACCCCCTCTGAGTTCAACGTCCCGATCACGGAAGACTCCGTGTCCGAGGTGGACGCGCTGCCCAGCCCGGCCCTGGCCGCGCCCCCGGAAGACTTCCGGCACGTCGTCTCCACCTCCCAGGTGTTCTTCACTCCTGCCCAGGCTGCCACGGACAAGCCTCTACTGCCGGACACCAGCGTAACTAACACCGCCGAGTGTGAGACTGCGATCCCTCTTCCTGTCCCAGAGCCGGCAGCAGCTGCAACACCAGAAACACAAAAACAACAATCGCAGGAAGCGAAGGAAGAGGTGAAGGATGAGGATGAAGCGGCGGCGGTGGCGGTTGTGGCGGCGGAGGGGGAGGACACCGGACCTGACCTGACTGAAACCAGTGAGAGCGAGCCGGGTCCGGTGCGTGGTAAAGGCTACCATTCCAATCCGGAGCAGTCTGAGAGGAGGTCCAGGAACGCACTGCTCCTCCAGGAGCTGGGGAAAGGAGCGTACTGTGGTAGACATGAGCCCAGGCCGTGCCGGCTGCGGAAACCCCACACAGGTAACAACTGAATGAGTCGATTCATTAACACGCACGGCGCTGATCAGCCTCCGCTTGATCGTCATTTATAGTACGGAGAGGGACCTTGTTTTTGTTCTAAGTTCTATGTAAATTGATGTCAAAGTGTTTTGACCCGTATGTATACACGTTGCGTCCTGTTCCTTTGTTGAACTTTACAGTGTAGATGAAGGTTATGCTTGAAATGCTCGTTGGTGGGTGATGAGTGAATCAGGAACTACAGTCAGATTGTCTGAGTAGAGTGTTGGGCAGCACTATTTTAGTCCTATGTGTTTGAATTTACTACAGTGGGATGCCCTTCATAAGAATGGTAGGTAGCCTGTATTAATAAGCTGCAGTTTCCTTAGGCACGGTAGGTTTTAGTTTGGCCTTGTCCTAGAATAACCATCGTCCTGTAGGTATTCACTCCAACCCTAATCCTGTCTAACCCGAGCTGAGCTTTCAGGGAATCGTTTTCTGCTCTGGGTTGTTTTGTCGAACTGATCTTCTGTTGTACTGAATGACAAGTTCAAAAAGTCTGTGCGCCTACAGAAAGTCTGCACCCCATGACAATTTTACATTTTGTTCTGTTAGTGCCACAGTGTGTCATGCATTTTTAAATGAGGACTACCGCGTATCTACAACCATACTCCACACATTTGTTTAATTATTTTTGTTCTTTAATTCAATTATGTATTTAAAACTTAAATATCCTAATTGGATAAGTCTGTTGTTATCCATCTCTGTTGCAGTCCTAAATTAGCTCAGGTGTAACCAATTTCCTTCAAAATCAAGCGTTAATTGATTTCATTTCTGGAATCATCTAGATGTTTTTGTACGTTTCCTCTGTTGGGTGTTTAACACTCGACCTCTTGCAAAAGACCTGGTATGGAAAGACAGTTCAGGGGGATGGGTAATGAAATGATTTCTGTGGCCTTGGATCTTATTGTTTTAACCTGTTTTACCAGGCAAGTCAATTAAGAACAAGTCCTTATTTACAGTACTGCTCTGGTTAGAGGTGAAAGGCCTCCTGGGGGGTATGGATACTGTGATTAAACATAACGTAACCCACAACCCAGACAGAAGACTTCCCCGATGATGTTCTGCCTGTACTGATCTGCAGCCATCTTCACTTCCTGTTTGTTTCCATGCATTTCTGCCCTCAGTCTACAGCAAGTAAAAGGCGTGCTCAACTGAATTTAGATCGGGTGAATGACTTTGCCAGTCAAGGACATTCACATTTCTTTGTTCATTAAAAAAAAATCCTTTGTTGCTTTTAGCCGAATGCATGGGATCATTTTTCTGTGGCAAGGTGAAGTGAGGTCAAGAGAGTTTTGAGGAACTTGGTTGGGCAGACAAGATGATTGTGTACAATTCAGCTTTCACCCTACTGCTGCTGCTGTCAGTAGTTATGTCATCAATTAAATTTAATTTGGCCAGTTCCAGTGGCCAGCCATACGTTCCCAGAACAAAGCACCCCCTCCACCTTACTTTATAGATATGTTGATATGCCAGTTCCCTTTTTCGTCCGCACTTTCCTGTTGCCATCACCCCCGTAAATGTTCCTGTTCTTCTCATCTGTCCACAATACCCTTTTCCAGAACTCTGCAGGCTCTGGTATTTTTTAGGCCATCCTGTTTTTGAGGCTAACTGGTGTTTTTGCATCTTGCGGTCCGGTCTCTGTAGTTTGGCTGGCGCTGTAATCTGCAGATCGTAGAGGCTGACACATCCATGCCAACCTCCTGGGGGGTGTTCCTGATTTGCCAGTTCTTAGTTGTTTTTTCCCTCATTATGGAGATTATTCTTTGGTCATCCATTGTAGAGGTCTTCTTTAGTCCTGCGGGAAATTTACAGTTGCTGAGCTAAGCGTTGCTGAGCTTTAATCGTCGTTTTTAATGTGCCAAACGGTTGATTTTGTTTTGGCTATGTCCCTAATCAATTTATTTTGATTTATCTGCGTCACATTGGCCAACTTGACTTCCAATGGCACTTATTTGGTCCTCGTTCTGTCTGCTATCGAGACTAGACATTGGCATCTCTGTTGAACATGCGCTAATGATGCAGACAAACACACCTGCCTTATTAGAGACACATGTGAAGCTAATTGTCATTTTGTACCCTTAAATTGGGGGACTATGTACAAAATGTTGTTTATTTATTCAAATTGTTGATATGGATGAAAATACCCCATCGTCATTGTGTCATCTCATTTCCAATGGGCCTGGGTTTAGACCCAAAACAACTACATTTGTATCACTGTGCCAATACTTAGTCTGCACTGTCACATTGTTTCACAATAATGTATAAAAAGAAATCCTCTTCAAATGTTGGAGTGTGGTGTTTTATACGTGGTTTAAAATCATTATTACGTCGCATTGCACGTCTGAGGCACAACAAAGTGAAACGTTTCAAGGTGGCGAACACATTTTACTGGCGCTGTAGGTGTGTACAGTTGTAGAGTCGGTGTTCTGGGTTATTTACCGCTCTGTCTTTGCTTCAAACCAGACCCACCAAAAGGGAGCTAACTTACCTACAAGTTTCAAGAACATTTTGGGCTAGCTTGTTGTCCAGCACGGCCTGTTCTTGTACATAGCCAACGTTCGAGCTAACTGAAAGCATATCTGATTGAAGCTTATCGAAGAGAGATGTGTGCCAGATTACTGACTGAGTGAAAACCTTCAGAACGAGGCAAAGCCCTGGATAACCGCTTCTGTTAGGCTGTCCATAATTATTCACTTTTGTTGTTCATTTTTGATCTGAGCCTATTTTTGTCTTGTCTGTTGCTTAGGCTACTTTGTATTGGTGATAACACGTAAGTAGTTATACTTACACTTAAATTACACCTGTGCTCAGTGATAGATCTATAACCCAAAATCAGCATATGAGTAAAAGCAACCCCATTCCCTCACTATATTGGAAAAAAATGCTTTTACATTAGAGTATACATCACCTAAAATAATTTGGTTTCCTTAAAACGTGTGAAGCTGTTGCTGCAAAACACTGGATGGCTTCCCGGCTTGCGTTACTGTCTGAGTGTCTGTTTGCTTGTTTTGAAGTTTTCGTTCTAACATGTAGTCTGTGTGTGTGTTTGTTTTTTGTCCGTGTGGCATTGGACAGTCTTGCTATTTCTCTGCTTACCTCTGTTTCTGCCCGGCTCCTTGTCCCAGCGGGAGTGATTTACGCTGTCCTGTGGGGTCTCTGTGCTCCGCCCTCCACAGTGTCCATGTGCAGCAGCAGCGCCAGTCCGTACCACGAGGTGATGCGCATGGAGCGCCGGCTACGCTCGTCCTCGGAGGGGGCAGGGGGGCCGAGGGGACTCCACCTCAACCTGAAAGAGCCCCACTGCCCCACGGACGGTAACCCGCTCATCAAAAAGAGGAACAACTCGTCGTCTTCCAAGCTGGGAAGCCTGGTAGGGACACTATGCCTCGCAACACTTCAATACACTGCACTACACTTCAATACACTGCACTACACTTCAGTACACTGCACTACACTTCAATACTCTGCACTACACTTCAATACACTGCACTACACTTCAATACTCTGCACTACACTTCAATACTCTGCACTACACTTCAATACACTGCACTACACTTCAATACACTGCACTACACTTCAGTACACTGCACTACACTTCAGTACACTGCACTGCACTTCAATACACTGCACTGCACTTCAATACACTGCACTGCACTTCAATACACTGCACTGCACTTCAATACACTGCACTACACTTCAATGCGCCACGCATCAGCGCACCACACTTTAACGCCCGATGTCCACCAAATGCGTCAATATTTAGCGTACGTTGTTTTTGTCAGATATCCTGCGCATTTTTTCCCCTACTTGACGCACATATGCTTTCGCATGGCAATACGGTTGGAAGCATGAAGGACAAGATTATTTTTGCAGACGGGAATGCACTTTGGTCGTATAGAGAACCTGCTCTATATGACCAAAGTGCCTATTGCTACCGGGACATCAACGGCAAAAATGCTGCCTGGAGCAGGATTGCTACTACAGTTGGGATATCTGTGCAGTTGAATGTGATACTATAATTAGCTGTGGAAAATTGGTGCTGGTGATTCAGCTAAGCTAGAGTAGTATGGTTAGCACCGTACAGTAGTTTGATACAAAGCTAGCTGACTGTTGTTGTTAGCTAACTACCTATCTACCTCATACGTTTTTGAGTTGGTAATTATTTTAATTAGCATATTGTCAAATTTAGCCTGCCCAATGTCTAGTTGGCTATGGTCACACTATCTACCACTAGTTTCATTGGGAACTTGAACTTCTGTCGTACCAATGCAACCGTAAAACCACACGAGTTGAAAATATTGAACCCATGCATTACAGTAAACGCACCGCAATGCAGCATCGCATTGAAAATGTACCTTTTCGGAATGCTTCAATTGACAATGAATGACTTCCGGCGCAACGCAATAAGTTTGAAGCATTTGGTGGACATCGGGTGTAACGCACTACACTTCAATGCACTACTTAAGCAGTAAGGCACGATATGGCCAATATACCACAAACCCCTCAGAAACCTTATTGCTTTTAAAAATCAGTTACCTATGCAGTTAGTGCAGTGAAAAGTGATGTGATGTCATATCCGTGGTATATGGTCTCATATACCATGGCTATCAGCCAATCAGCATTCAGGATTCGAAGCACCCGATTTATAAACTTAAGTACACCACGCTACACGTCAATACACAATGCTACACTTAAACGCACCATTAGAGTAAAGCGATGTACAGGACAGGGCAGCCTGGTGGATTTCTACACTAGAAGACAGGACGGCCTGGTGGATTTCTACACTAGAAGACAGGA
>JACXGI010018969.1:0-12628 GCA_016801175.1 Esox masquinongy
CCCTATACACAACCTCCAAGCAGTCGCCTGAATCACATCTAAACATTTCAATACTGACTGAGCTCAAACCACAGGCCAAGGTACTTGAACTCCGACACCTTCAGCAATTCCTGTCCATAGAGACACAATCTTCAACCTTTCTCCTAAAATACATCATAAACCAGGACTTGGCCACCGACAGTCTGCACCCCCATGTCAACGACCACACCTCCACCCCTGTAAGTGCTTCCTGCATTTTCTTCATCACCCAGTCCACATTCCTTCCTCTTTTCCACATTGTCCCATCATCCACATACAAAGCCACCCCCATCCCTGGCCCCACTGCCCCAAACGTGTCATCGATCATCACCTCACATAACACTGGGCTTACCACACTCCCCTGTTGAGTACCACTAACAACCTCAAACTCCCTGGACAAGTCCACCTTCACCTGGAACACCCTACCAAACATAAAACTCAAAATCCAATTATACAACCTACCGCCTACACCCAACCTACTCAAAGTAATCAATAAACCCTTTCTCCACATTGTATCATATGCCATTAAAAATACGCCACACACATTACTTCCTTCATCGTCAGCGTTTTTGCTCTCTCAATACCTACCGTGACCAATGCATCTGCAGTCGACCAACCCCTCCTGAACCCACTCTGTGTATCTCTCACCAAACCCCTCTGTTGACCAACCCCTCCTGAACCCACTCTGTGCAGCACTCACCAAACCCCTTTGCTCCAGAAAATACCCCAGCCTAGCCACCATCATCTTCTCCATCAATTAACCCAAATTAGACGTCATCGCCTATAAGCCTTTCTAGGGTCCTTACCTGGTTTCAGAAAGGGTAACACCACTGCTCATTTCCACCCAACAGGAACAACCCCAGTCCTCCACACTTCATTATATAACTCCAAAACTGCTCTCCGCACACAGAACAACGCTTTCTCAACCACATGTTACATCCACATGTTCCCTGAGTACCTCCGCTTGCTTCCTCAGGCCCTCATCACTGATATTATCACACCGATGCACAGCCTCAAAGGCCCCACCTAGAACATTGGCTTTATCCACATTCGTGACCACAGGAACACCACCTTCTACTAACACCGATATCCCTCCCCAACATCTTCTTGACCATCCTCCACACCATACTCAGATCCATTTCACTCCCAATAGTTGAACAGAAATCACGCCACGCCACCCTTTTGGCTGTTTTAATAATCCTCCTTGCCACTGCTAGTTTCCTTTGGTAATCCTGCAGATTATCCTCCGTCAGACCAGTCTTCAATACCCACAATACAACATCCCTCTCCTTCACTCCTCTGGTGCATTCATCCGTCCACCACGGCACCACCCTCCTACGACCACTACTACTAGACACCGGTTTCACCATCTCTGCCGTCACCAATATCCTAACCGTCACCCTCTCTGCACACACATCCACATACTCCTCCCCTACCACAATGTCCCCCAACACTCCACACTCACGCTTATACTCGTTCCAATTTGTCTTCTGAAAACACCACTTTCGAGTCACCTCTCTATCTTGTCTACACACCCCAAACCCTAACTTACAAACCACTGGGTAATCATCACTACCTACAGTCCTCCCATTACCATCCGTCCACACACTACCCCACACCTCGTTGTGCATTAAAATCCCCACACCACAGCACCCATCCAACATTGCATCTCCTATCAACCTCTTCCAACGTCCCTAAGACAAGCCGTTCACATGCGTTAGAAATTCACTATCCCTATATTCTCCTTGTGTCCTACAATCTCTATGCCCACACATTCTGACACCATTACCTCCACCCTTCTGTAGTTCACACCGTCTTTAACAAACGTAGCACAGCCCCTTCCACTCTGTCACACCTAACTGACCTGAAGCCCGGGGCCACAAAATTCAAGCTAGGCTTAAGACATGTTTCTTGTACACTGTCACGTCTCCGCCTCCGCCAGCGCGCAGAAGGGGGCGCCCGCGCTCCTGAGTTTCTAGTACGCTCCTGTTCCCAAACCTGTCTTCAATCACCACTCACGCACCTGTCTCCACTCACCTCATCACCACGCTATACAAGTACAACTCCCTGCCACTTCTTCCCTGCCAGATCAATGGTTCATGTTTACATGCCACATCTCGCGTTTACCAGAATCTCGTCCCGTTACCGACTATTCTGCCCACTCCCTGACTGTACTCCTGCTGCCTGCTCGTTTACCGACCATCTGCCCGTCCCCGACTACTCTGCCTGCTGCTCGTCTGTACCTTCGCCGCCGGTACGTGAGACGCCTCACCTTCCGTCCCCGTCCATCCTGTCTGTCTCTTTTCCACTCCTTCCCAGTCCGCGCTTGGATCCTTACCTGTGCTCCTGACAGAATTAATCTGGCCACAATGGATCCAGCGGATCTGGACACTGTACGTCAGGCCGTCTCCTCCCAGGGCGCCGTCTTGGGCCAACACAAGTCGGCGCTCCAAGAGATAATGAGCTCCTTACAGGCTCTTTCAGTCAACGTCTCTGCTATTCAGAACCGGCTGAGCGCTTCCTCTGCCTCCTCCGCCGCCGCTCCCGTTCAAACTCCGTCACCGACTCCGCCTGAGCCTCGTTCCGTGCACCCCGTGGATCGCGAGCCCTGGGTTCCCACCCCTGAGAGATATGGCGGCGATTTGGGGTTGTGTCGCTCGTTTCTGCTACAGTGCGGACTCGTATTCGCCCAGCAACCGAGAACCTACGCCACGGACGGCGCCAGGATAGCTTACCTTATTGGGCTACTCCGTGGACCTGCCCTGGAGTGGGCCTCGGCCCTTTGGGAATGTCAGGATCCGGCAACCCGGTCTTACGACGCTTTCACTAGCGAGATGCGGAGGTTGTTCGACCACCCGGTTCGGGGAAAGAATGCCTCGGCTCGGATGTTCGCCATGCGCCAGGGACGGCGCAGTGTCGCTGAATACACGATTAAGTTCCGCACCCTGGCAGCGGAGAGTGGGTGGAACGGCGAGGCCCTGCAAGCCGCGTTCATCAATGGGCTAAACGAACACCTCAAGGATGAGCTGGTTTCCTACCCGGAACCTGAGGATCTAGATGGTCTGATAGCTCTGACGGTTCGGATGGATAACCGTGCACGAGAGCGCAGGAGGGCAAGACAACCTGGGCCGAACTCCTCACCAGTTCCTACCACTTCGCCAGTGTCCATAACCACGCCCCTGAACCCAACACCGTTCACCCCTCGAGGAGCAGAGGGCGGCTCGGGAGTCCCGGACCCCGAGCCAATGCAGGTGGGACGTTGCCGTCTGGACCGGGAGGAACGCCTGCGCAGATGGGAGACCAACAGTTGCCTGTACTGTGGCCGCCCTGGCCTTTTCATCGCTTCCTGCCCTCAGAAGAAGGGAAACGGACAGGCTCGTTAGTCTCTGGGGTACGACTAACGAGCCCAACAACCGATGTCTCCTGTCCCCGACACCCCTTCTACGCCACCCTTTGCCACAACGGTCAGCGACTCAAAGTTCAGGCCCTGATCGACTCCGGTGCCGACGATAGTTTCCTGGACTCGTCGTTGGCCACCCAGCTGGGGCTGTCCGCTGAACCGCTCTCGGAGGCCATTGAAGCCGTGGCTCTGGACGGTCAATGCCTGGCCAGGGTCACTTCCCGGACTGAGGCCGTCCAACTGTCTATGTCAGGCAATCACTCAGAGACCATCCGTCTGTTGCTCACTAGCTCTCCCCACATTCCGTTGGTCCTGGGATATCCGTGGTTGGTCAGGCATAATCCTGCCATCGACTAGACCGCGGGCAGGATACTCAAGTGGAGCCCGAACTGTCACGCGGACTGTCTGAGAGCGGACTGTCTGAGAGCGGACTGTCTGAGAGCGGCCTGCTCACCGCCGGTACCTGATCTAAACACTAGCCCTCAGCCACCTGACATGACCGGTGTGCCTTCTGTCTACCACGACCTCGGGGAAGTTTTCAGTAAATGCTGTGTGCTCTCGCTCCCCCCGCACAGACCTTATGACTGCGCCATCGAACTGCTCCCCGGCTCCTCCTTTCCCAAGGGGCGTCTATACAGCCTCTCCAAACTGGAGAAGGAGGCCATGGAAAGGTACATTAGGGAATCTCTGGACTCCGGATGCATTCGTCCTTCATCCTCCCCTCTGGCAGCAGGTTTCTTCTTTGTTGGCAAGAAGGATGGATCCCTCCGCCCTTGCATCGATTACCGTGGTCTTAATAACATTACGGATAAGAATAAATACCCCCTCCCTTTGATGAATTCCGGTTCGACTCACTACAGGGCGCCACCGTTTTCACCAAATTAGACCTCCGCAACGCTTACCACCTCGTCAGGATAAGGGAGGGGGACGAGTGGCTAACCGGTTTCAACACCCCTATGGGGCACTTCGAATATCTGGTGATGCCGTTCGGCCTCACCAACGCGCCAGCGGTTTTTATTTATTTTATTAATGACGTGCTGGGCGATATGATAGGTCGATTCGCATTTGTATACCTCGACGACATCCTGATCTTCTCCGGAGACCTAACCGAACATGTCCAGCACGTCCGACAGGTCCTTCATCGCCTCCTGGAAAACCGTTTATATGTGAAAGCGGAGAAATGCGAGTTCCACGCCTCAACCGTCTCCTTTCTGGGGTTTATCGTGTCTAAAGGGCAGTTTCGGATGGACCCCTCTAAAGTGGAGGCAGTAGTCGGATGGCCAACCCCTTGCTCGCGGAAGGATCTTCAGAGGATTCTGGGCTTCGCTAATTTTTACAGGCGGTTCATTGGGAACTATAGCCAGATAGCTGCGCCATTGACCGCCCTTACGTCCTACGTCAAGCTGTTTGCCTGGACCCCGGCGGCAGAGGAAGCATTCCGGGAACCTCAAGGCCCGTTTTACCTCGTCACCCGTCCTCTCCCAACCTGATCCTTCACGGCAGTTCGTGGTCGAGGTGGACGCCTCGGACGTTGGGGTTGGTGCAGTGCTGTCCCAACGCGCCATAGACGGCAAGCTCCATCCCTGCGCCTTCTTATCCAGCCGGCTGTCACCAGCCGAGGCCAACTACGACGTCGGCGATTGAGAACTACTGGCCGTCAAGCTTGCACTGGAGGAATGGCAGCATTGGCTTGAGTGTGCGGAGTTGCCATTTCTCGTTTGGACGGATCACCATAATCTTGAATACATCCGGTCTGCTAAGCGTCTCAATCCCCGCCATGCAAGATGGGCCCTCTTCTTTTCACGATTCGATTTCACCCTTACATACCGACCTGGCTCAAGAAACGGTAAGCCGGATGCCCTATCCCGTGTCTTCACCAAAGGAGAGGAGCCATGCGCCCGACTCGACGCAATCCTGCCGAAGCAGTGCGTAATAGGCGTAGCTTTGTGGAGAGTCGAAGAAACGGTGAAGACGGCTCTCCTCGGCGATCCAGGTCCTGCAAACGGTCCTCCCGGATGCCTCTTTGTCCCCGAACCTGCTAGGTTGGAGGTACTGGCCTGGGCCCACGCCTCCAAGCTCACCTGCCATCCCGGCCTGGCCCGCACCATGGCTTTCCTCCGCAAACGGTTCTGGTGGCCCTCCATGCGCAATAACGCGCATGCCTACATTGCTGCCTGCCCCACTTGCGCCCAGAACAAGCAGTCAAACCGGCCCAGCTCCGGGCTTCTGCGTCCCTTACCGGTTCCTCGTCGCCCTTGGTCCCATCTGTCTTTAGACTTCGTAACCGCTCTGCCCTGTTCCGACGGCAACACTGTGGTCCTCACCGTCGTGGACAGGTTTAGTAAATACACCCGCTTCATTCCCTTACCCAAACTCCCCGCGGCTAAGGAGATGGCGGTGATCCTGGTCAGGGAAGTGTTTTGCGTTTTCGGTTTGCCCCTCGACCTGGTCTCCGACCGCGGACCGCAGTTTACGTCCGCAGTTTGGAGGTCCTTTTGCCGTGCCATTGGCGTCACCGTTAGTCTCTCCTCCGGTTTTCATCCCCAAACCAACGGCCAGGCCGAAAGGGCCAATCAGTCGCTAGGATCCTCTCTCCGTTGCCTGGTGTCCTCCAACCCCGCCACCTGGTCCTCCCAGCTTCCGTGGGTTGAATATGCCCACAACACCCTTCCCACATCCACAACGGGCATGTCCCCTTTCCAGTGACTGATTGGATACCAGCCACCGCTGTTCCCATCCCAGGAGAGAGACCTGCCGTTTAGGTCCACGTACGATGATGCCATCGGACCTGGCACCGCGCCAGAGCAGCCCTGCTTCGGTCCTCCGGGTTGTACCGCGCTCAGGCTAACCGGCACCGGGTGCCGGCTCCCTCTTACGCGGTGGGGGATAGGGTTTGGCTGTCTACCAAGGACCTCCCTTTGCGCACCGACTCCCGCAAGCTATCCCCCAGGTTTATCAGCCCCTTCACCATCGACAGGATCATCAACCCCGCTGTCGTCCATCTCAAGCTACCCCCCTCTCTCAAGGTTCATCCCTCCTTCCACGTGTCCTGCATCAAGCCCGTGCGTCACAGCCCGCTCCTCCCCCCTCCTCCTCGGCCACCCCCTCCGCGGATCATTGATGGGGGTCCTGCGTATACCGTCCGTCGGATCCTGGACTCTCGGCGTCGGGGTCGTGGTTTTCAGTACCTTGTGGACTGGGAGGGCTATGGTCCCGAAGAGCCATGCTGGATTTCCCGTCGCCAAATCCTGGATCCGTCCCTGATGATCTGCGCCTACCATCGCCGGCGGCCGGAGGCTCACCTCATCACCACGCTATACAAGTACCACTCCCTGCCACTTCTTCCCTGCCAGATCAATGGTTCATGTTTACATGCCACATCTTGCATTTACCAGACTCTCGTCCTGCCTTCCCGTGTTCCGACCGATTGCCCGTTTCCGACTATTCTGCCTGTGTCCTGTCTGTACATCTGTTCGCCGCCGGAATTCTGATCTCTCGCCTGTCCCCGACTACTCTGCCTGCTGCTCGTCTGTACCTTCGCCGCCGGTACGTGAGACGCCTCACCTTCCGTCCCCGTCCGTTCTGCCTGTCTCTTTCCCACTCCTTCCCAGTCCATGCTTGGATCCTTACCTGTGCTCCTGACATACACACCACATCTGGCACCACATCCATGCCAAAGAAAATCATCTTAAACTCCTGCCCATTAGCCACCAACTCCTTGCGTTCCACAAACACCATCCTAATCCTGTGCAGTCAACCCCCCCCCAACCCACACACACACGCACTTCTTGTCCCCTTCAGCAACTCATGAATCATTGCCCCGGTAACTTCAGAAATACCAAGAAACCCCCTAGCCACCCGTACCACTAAAATCTATTCGAGCAGACTTTTTCTTGACCTGATCACTAACATTCATTATACTACAAATGAACGTCAAGAAGCCGATCCTGTCCACCACCAATGAATCTTTACCCACCCCACAATCATGTTTACATGGCATCTGCACCACTACCTGACACCGATCCACCGTCACCTCAGACACCAACCCAGCACCTCGGTCCTTCTCCCCTCGTTCGACTGGATCTACACCACCCACTCTGACTGCTTCATCATATGAGGCCTTATTCAAGACTCTATACCGCTGAGCCTCTGCTGCCTGCATCTGCACCCTACACCCACCAAATGCAGCACTGTGTTCCCCACTGCAGGTACAACACTTCATTTTATCCCCTTCCCCACATTTGCCATACTCATGTGGACCCCCGCATCTTGCACACCTACCTTTCCCTCTACACACAGCAGCTACATGTCCCATACGCTGGCACTTGACACACAGCAGCTACATGTCCCATATGCTGGCACTTGACACACAGCAGCTACATGTCCCATATGCTGGCACTTGACACACAGCAGCTACATGTCCCATACACTGGCACTTGACACACAGCAGCTACATGTCCCATACGCTGGCACTTGACACACAGCAGCTACATGTCCCATACGCTGGCACTTGCCACACAGCAGCTACATGTCCCATACGCTGGCACTTGACACACAGCAGCTACATGTCCCATATGCTGGCACTTGACACACAGCAGCTACATGTCCCATACGCTGGAACTTGAAACAGAGCAGCTATATGTCCCATACGCTGGCACTTGACACACAGCAACGGTGGTGGCACAAACTCCCGTATATAGTAACTGATAAACCCCACCTGCACCCTACTTGTTAACGGACCTCCAAATTCCAACAACACAGTCGGGCTAATTTTCTCATGCCCCCGGTCCGTCTCGCAACCACCACTATAACTCCCGACACCAAACTCTTAAGTTCTTCCATTGACAGGTCTTCAGGAACTCCCGTAATCACCCCTTTCTTCTTCGCTGCACTTCCATATCCAACCTCAACAATGTATCCCTCTGTGCTTCAGCAGTCACAACAATAAGCACCCTACCAAAACCAAAACACCTCACGTCTTTCACCTGCCCCACCTCCACCTGAATCGCTTTTGTCAAACTTATAGGATTCAACACCTTACTGGTTCCGTAAATACCACCACCACTTAGTATACTACATCCATATCTCCCCAGCCCCACGCTCACACCTTCCCTGAACTCACCTCCCGAATTGGAGTCCCCATCCTCCTTCCCCTGAACATGTTTTCTAATCTTTTTTCTGGCAGACGACCATACCTCACATCCACATTAATGATATCCACCCCACTCCCATACGAACTCTCCGCCATGCCGGGCCCAGTCACGGTTCAGCTGTACAACCCGCCAAACTCGCACTTTAGTTATCTTGGAACTACCAAACAGTCTCCAGTCCTGTTATCTGTCAGATCGGCAAGCACTTGTCCCTCAAAATGACTAAAGTGATCACTCTCCACTGGTTCCTCACACTCTCCAGAGTGATTCTCAGATTTCCCCCACTAGTTTTCTTCCTTCCAACAAAAAGTCCTCCATATTTTTGTTTCTGGAGCACTCAGTGTACATGAACCCACGCCTTGAACACATGAACATACGCCTATGAACATCCCAAACGTCTACGTTAGACTTGCAACCATGGCAGTGGGGACAGTGTCGGTCCTAACACTCTACCAGAGACACTTTATTAACGTTAATTCATGATATGTAAGGTTTATTATCTGACATTTTCAATGGAAAATGCTGCGTAAGGCACCTTTAAGATGATGGTTATCATCCAAGAAACAACATAGCTTCTTGGAAGGTCTACAGCTCCGGAAAGAATTTAGAGACCACTGCACCTTTTTCTTTCCTTTCCAAAAAAGTTGAAAAGGAAAGTTTTGAGTGAGGAACAGAAGCGTTCAATTTGCAGTGGTCTCTTAATTTTAACCCTTCTGTTCCTCACTCAAAACTTTCCTTTTTGACTTTTTTGGAAAGGAAAGAAAAAGGTGCAGTGGTCTCTTAATATATGAAAAGCTAGCCAGCTGTATATATGCAAAGCTAGCCAGTCAAACCAGTATGAACTGCAATATTACTATATATAAACTGTGAAACTCACAACAGTTAAATTATGCAATTTAGGAAAATCCAAAACAATCTGGATTGATTTATTCTCCATTCAGGTGGAATTTTTTATTTTATTTTCAGAATTACAACAAGAGCTGTTTCAGCAACTAATATTGTACTGCAAGGCTAAAAGACATGCACGTGTGACGGGTAGTGCCTTCCCTTTTAGGAGACACCTGGAAGCCTGATTGGTAGGTAGGAAGTGCCCAGGGTATTTCAGGTGTGGGCACTTGTAAATCAGGGAGTCTTTTGTTTGAGGTGTGGGAGGTCGGTCAGTGTCTTGCTTTGTGATATCTTCTGTGTTCCAGTATTAAGGTGTGTGGATTAGTGATGGAAGAAACAAAGCTTTCCGAAACTACAAGCCAATTGAAACTATTGCATTGAAAAAGGATTCACTGTTTCGAAACACTCAAAACATTGCATGCTGGCGACATCTGCTGGCCAAATACATGTAATGGAACTAGAAGACTCCCAGAAAATAAACTGAGTGGTGTAGCAAGTGGCATACGCTGGCATTGCATATAGGCCTAAACACTGAATAGCAAGTTGATAAGTGAACAATTAAGTGGAGCTAGACGTGGTATCTAATCATGGAACATATTACACATGTTTAGCTTACACTGTTAATAAAAGAGCTGTAAGGTCTTAAGCGCAGCTGTGTGCACGGTGGAAGATACACACAAAGGTTCCTAAATATTCGCACTGCATTGGAGCGTTTTCATGCAAGTTGTGTTTTCATAGACATTTGAAAATATAATTTAACGAAAATCTACGATGCAACAATATGACAATGTCAAGGATGTCACGGATAATGTCCTTAGATCCTTGACTATTAAAGTATATACCTATACATTTATATGGTTACATTTAATAATTGTAATTTGTGTATAAAGTTGGCATATGTGTGCCAATAGTATAGGCCATATAAAATACTGATGTTGTATTGGTGTACTTCGAAATATAAGGGGACATTTATATGCTTATACTTAATTTGTGTATGAAAGTTGTTGATACATTTTCTAGCCTTGTTGTTGCTCACTAATCGTGCATTTCACAAGGTTATGTTCAACAACTTGAAAATGTTCCCCCATAGTGGATGTTATTTTTTGTGCTCCTTCTATTCCTCCAAATCAACTGAATCTTTCTGATAATATTGTCTGTCTCTCCTACTTCAAACAACTCTCGAAATCTGGCCATTTTCATTGGCTTTTATTTCAGGGACTGGCATAGGGGATCAAAACCAGATCAAAACAGTATGACATATCCAACACTTTGTTTGCTTAGATCACATGACTTGGCCACTCTGAAACAAGCTTCGACAATAATCGGACAATAACAGGCCCTGGAGGGTGGGTACCCAGAGTGTGTAGTTAAGAGGCCCTGGAGGGTGGGTACCCAGAGTGTGTAGTTAAGAGGGGTCTGGATGGTGGGTACCCAGAGTGTGTAGTGGTGTTCACAGATGGTTCAAAGGACCCGAGGACGGGTCGGACAGGGTCAGCTTTTGTAGTTAGGGGAGTGGATGTGAGTGTCACTAAAAGGGTTACGCATCACTTGGCGGTTTACACGGCTGAGCTTCTGGCGGTGCAGTTTGCGTTGAGGTGGGTGGAGGACACAAAACCAGAAAGGTTGGTTATTTGCTCTGATTCATGTGAGGTGTTGATTAGTTTGCAGTCCTTCAAATCCACTGGGTGGCAGGACATTTTAAATAGGGTGTTGGAAGCAAAGGACAGAGTGAGAAGGGATGGGGTGCAGGTCTCATTCATGTGGGTTCCAGCTCATGCTGGGGTGGCTGGGAACGAAGCAGCCGATAAATTGGCGAAACAGGCCCTGGAGAGGGGGGTGGTGGACGTGGTGGTGTCCTTGAGCAGAGCAGAGGCTGAGGTGGTTGTGTGGAATGAGGTGAGGAAGGTTGGGCAGGACCAGTGGAATGCAGACACCAAAGGAAGACACTTGTTCCAGATACAGGGTGAGATTGGGGATGGAATTTAGGAGTAGAAAGGAGGAAACCATAGTGATTAGACTGAGGGTGGGGCACTGTGGATTGGAAGGAGGGCAGTTAGGAGTAGGAAGGAGGAAACCATAGTGACTAAACTGAGGGGCACTGTGGATTGCACGACACACGACACAAGATAGGGAAGCATCCGACTGGACTGTGTGACTACTGCAGGGAAGCAGAGGCAGTGCAGGCACTATAAGAGAGAGAGGTTACATCTGGGTCTGAGGGCAGAGAGTATGCACGTGTTGAGTTTAGAGGCAATGTTGGGTAGGGGGTGTTCAGGTGCAGTGGTTAGGTGTCTGTTTGTGTTCCTTGGAGAAACTGGGTTGGCTGGGAGAATTTAGGTCCTCCCTGACGCTGGCCCACACCAGCGTCATAGCGGTGGATGCCAACCGCCGTTAAACCATAGAAGAAGATGCATTGACACTATGTTTCGGTACTGCAGTGTCGCAAAGGTTTCGCAGCTTTTTGAAACCTGTTTCGCCAGCACCCATCACTAGTGTGGATACAGGGAGGTAGTATGATTTTGTGTATGTCATGGTGTATTGGGGTAAGTTATGTCTGCATAATGTAACTGTAATGTTTAGGACAGTCAGAATTGGACGAAACCAAGACGAAGAGTCGGAATGGACTGTGCATTTTATGACATCGGTAAAGCTTCGTTGTTCTGGTTTCTCCTAGTTAATAATCTTAGTACAAGTAAGTATCTTGTGTTTGTTCAGCAGGACTATGCCGCTGCTGTTTTGCTTTGCTTGGAATTCTACCATTGTGTTACAATTGAATGAGCAAAGCAGGGAGTTTGGTGTAATCGTGTGTTCATCTCAGTATTACCCTAACCGACTGGTCTGTCTGTATGCTTTATTTAGGAGTTGGTTGTCGTATGTCAGTGACTTTATGGGCGGGACTAAGTGTTTTATTCCGTTCTTTGATTTGAGTGGGGGGGCTCCGGGCGGGTAATGGCCGAGTCAGGCACTATATGTTCTAGCCAAGTCTCAACAAACGCCAGCACGCAGCAGTTTGCAATGTCCGACTGGAAGTTAATCGGTGTGTGTTTTTGGTCCATTTTATTGTCCTGGGATTGAACATTTGAAAGTAAAACCACCCTATACCACAACACCCTGACACCATGACAACCTGACACCTTCCCACCCTATACCACAACACCCTGACACCATGACA
>JACXGI010018970.1:0-12627 GCA_016801175.1 Esox masquinongy
ATCAGCGAAGCCCTTGGAGGTTCCACCCGTCCTGGAGAAGAGCAGGTCAGTTGCTCCATCCGTCTGTCCCCCCACCACCTCAGTAAACCTGTTTGTTAGTTTATCATTATTAGTCCTGTTCCACAACAACAAGCACCACATTGGTAATCAATCAAATCAAAATCAATCAAACCTGTCATTAAACATGCTGCTGAAACTGCCTTTGGTGTCACGACTTTTAAGGTCCTTCTTGCAGAACTTGGTCTCTGTTTTGACTTCGGCTGTTCCAGTACTGGTGGCAACAGAGGCCTCAGCTTCCAGACAGTCCTTGACCTTCAAAAAACAGAAAAGAAAAATGTAAAATGTTTAGAAAATACCAATAAATGTAAATTCATTCTATTTTTAAATGGTCCTCACCTCATTCTCATTGTAACCATTCAGGGACGCCTTGCACACTCTCAGGGAGGTGACACTCTTCACCCGCCCCCCCAGATGAACCTTCCCTATGTAGTGGGTGCCAAAGGTGCCAAGGAAACGGGTGTATTCAGCCTTGGTCTGGGTGGTGTAGAGGGGAGGGAGGAGACACAGGGAGCGAGAGAACTCAGGATGTAGGGGAGGGTCCTCAATCAACCGGTAACTAAGGAAACACAAGATGGAGAGTTAATTAGTAATGAGTCATGTAGGTTAAATACATTAGGTGGTTTGATTTTAGACCTGTCAATAGGAATTAATAGATTATTTTCAACAACATATTTCAACATTTGGGATACCAACAAAAGTAAATTCTTGGACCTCTTTATGTTTGAACCTCTTTATGTTTATATTAGAAACCTAGCCTATTATATCTTCTATAAACTATACCATCTTACAACCTCTATCTATAACCTCTACAATCCAGACTTTCCCAGAGTGTAATGTGTTAACAAGCCACTAGAGAGCCGTGTTAGCTCTAATAATGCAGCTATATTAAGACAAGTAAATCACCTGTAATAGGAGCAGTGTATTTCCTGTTTGATGAAGCTGTACTTGTCCTGCTTGGACTGCTCCATGACTGTCTTAGCAGCTCTGGAGTGGGTACCCCCCACCATGACTGACCCCTTTGCCTGGGGGGTAATAACGTCCAGACCAATCTTCCAACTGACATCTACCTACACAAATGGAGTGGACATATCTATTATATATTCATAAAATATTATTAATGTACTGTGCTCTACAGTGCGACAATGGTATTTGCAACTAAAAATGTAGGTGCACAAATTTTCAAAAATGATGTTTTCGCACATGTTCAGTTACCAATTTCAAACCAGAAAACCAATGGTTTTTAACTGTTCTGCAGCAAAATATCAGAAAGATTTCTCACACTAACTAAGGGGCTTGCCTGTGTGCTAACCGTTAATGTTACCTTAAGTAATTATCTGCAACATAGGAAACGTGAGTTAAAACACAATTTGGATCATTGAAATGCACTGCCATTTTTTGTTTTGTATTGGTCATATAACTTGATAAGAATACCAACAAAATAGGAAAATATAGAATAGAATTTATATGGACTCCTTTAGAGAAATTCATATAACCAGGTATACTGACAGAAACGTTTTGCAGTACTTTCTCTTGTACAATATGGACCTAGGAAAAAGTTGCAGTGGAGAGAAGAAATGTCTCTGAAAGAAAGCAAAAAAAAAATGGTTGCTCATGACACTTTCAGCTATCTTTTACTGTCCACAATTGTTGTGGTTAATTGTCAGCACTAGAGACCAACCTCTATCCAGACAATCAAATCGGGGTCCTGAATTTATTACTATGTGCGTAGACCCTTTTTATGTTAGTAAACAGCGATGACGTATTTTGTGGGCGGGGCCGAACTGGTGTCAGAAAGTGACAGTAATCTCTTTACAACGTAGGATCATCCGGACTCCTTCTCCAGTTACTTTGTAAAGTAAATGTCATATCACTGATAATATCGCCGTATATCCAATTAATTCATTAAATGCTGCCATAAATACTGAGTGATGTGAGCTAAACTGTCTAAGTATAAGCAATTTGGTTTGTAAGATGCTAATTCTGCTTACACGCTAGCTATTGTTGTTAACTTTGGTCAGTGGTGTTTACCACCGTGAAATAGCCTACTGAGAACGCCAGCTTTGTGATTGCTGCTGTTACTAATTTGTCGTTATTATTATAACTACATCATTGATTTTGCCTGTGTGTGATAAACAGTGGACAAAACCTTGCCTGATATGAAATGAGCACTGCGGAGACAAGCATTCCGCCTGAATGATTTCATCAGTCCAGTGTGTCTGTTTAATGGCCTGCAACCATAAACGTCTGCATTTAACTTCAAGGGTGGCTTCGACAACGGTATTCTATGAAAGTGAAGGTCATCTTTTTTTGCATTCCTGTTCTGACATCCAACGGCATAAAAATATATATTTTTTCCTTTAGTCCAAAGATTTTGCCTGTTTCCTTACATTTAGGGATTGATCACTCTCAACGGTGCTAATATTGAACATTCCCTTGCCTACAAATACCTTGGCATATGGATAGACATTTTCTTTAAAAACATGTAGGTGAACTTGTAAGAAATGAGGATATAAATTGTCTTTCTATGTAGAAATAGGTCATGCCTTACATCTAGCAGAAAGCAAATTCTTTAGATCACGTTCATGCCGGTTATTGATTATGGCAATATCATTAATATAAATGCTTCTAACTCTGTTTTAAAACCTCTCCAGACAGTTTATCATAGTGCATTATGCTTTATAACAGGTGATTGTTACAGTACATACCATTGCTCTCTATATCCGAAAGTAGGTTGGCCCTCTGAAGTAATGTGGAATCATGCATTCCACACTTTTTGTTTATAAAGCTCTCCTGCACTAATAAACACTGTATATTACTTTTCTGTTGACATACAGAAATACAAACTCAATCAAACATGGTCTCTGACATTCGTCAGACCACAGGACAGTTTTGCACTTCACTTCACTTCTTAAATGAGCTCAGACCCAGAGAAGGCAGTGGCAATTCTGGATCTTGTTTATGTATGGTTTCTTCTTTGTATGGTAGAGTTTTAACTTGCATTTGGATGCTGCAACGTACTGTGTTCACAGACAATGGTTTTTCGGAAGGGTTCCTGAGCCCATGCAATGATTTCCACTACAGAATCGTGTCTGTTTTTAATCCAGTGCCGCCTGAGGACCCAAAGATCACAGCCATCCAAAATCGGTTTTCGCCCTTGTCCCTTGCGAACAGAGATTTCTCCGGAATCTCTGAATCTTTTAATGACATTATGTACCGTAGATGATGATATCCCCACACTCTAAACAATTTTACATTGAGATGCTGTCACAACTCAGCGCCCCTCTTCAGTTGAATATTGAAATTTGCCAAAAGACTCTCAGAAATCCTGCCTCCTGTTAATGTCCCAGATGATTTATTCTGTCTCCTCCCTCCTGTTGCACCACACTGACTCCTATCATCTGCCATTTTCTCAGTAATTCATGCACAACTGTCCTGTTAGCTATCATGATGCATGTGTATTTTTACCCCTGATCTCCCTGTGTTCCATGCAAAGTTTTATCTTTTCTGAGAAGCATTTCTGAGCTTTTTACATATCTTGAGGATTTCACCGGTTTGATAGATTACTTTCCTGCTTTTTGGAATACGATTCTTGGATTTTCCCTGACACAGCGCGTGTCCCTGTTTGACCTGTTCCAGTCTTTTGTTGCCTCTGTCCCAACAATTTTGAAAAGTGTTGCTGGTATCATATTCAAACTGGGCATATATTTTTCAAGAACCAATAAAACGTCTCAGTTTCAACATTTGAGATGTTGTCTTTGTACTATTCTCTATAGAATGTAGGGTTTTTAATGAATTGCACCACATTGTATTCTTTTTTTTCATTCATTGATTGCAGTGTCCCTTTTTTGGAAACAGTGTTGTACTAGTTAAAGTACCTCTGTTTGACTCTTGCTCACAAATGCCTCACTGGACTCGTAGACCATGCTGGACATCTTCATGTGACATCGGTGTGATGGTCTCCAGTCCACCACGGCCGCTGGGAGTCTCTGAGTCTGCCCCTCCATGAAAGGGTTAACACAGAGTGTACAGGTCCCATTCTGGGTCTTCCTCCATTTATCCACGTCCACCACATAGGCCTGCTTGCGCTCCATGGTGACCACATCAAAACCCTCACCAGCCAGGTTGGTCCCGGGAGCTGACTGGGCAGCATTGCACTCTACTGGTTGGCCTGTGGTGCAGGAGGGCAGGACAGGGGGGATCCAGGCCCCCCACAGCCACAACAGGGTCAACACAGTAGTCTGGAGAACTGGGGAGGGGAAGGATGGGGTTAATATCAAAATGTATTTAATAAAAAGTTATTTAATGTTGTACTAAAATTATATGAATATTATACTTAAATAATATGTTCCCATATTTTCAGAAATACTGTTAAGATACAGCAGTGTTATTTGACTTTATCAAAACAACATTCACAGGAATTTGTAGTGAGATTAAAATCCAGTGTTACTCCGGTATAAGATACCGACAACACCTATGACATCAGAACGCCTATGAACTTGTTAGAAATTTTGGGATATACATTTCTATGTAGAAATAGAACATGTCTTACATCTAGCAGAAAACAAATTCTTCAGTTCACTTTCATGCCGGTTATTGATGGCAATATCATTAATATTAATGCACTCTACATCTGTTTTAAACCCTCTCAACATAGTTTATTATTGCGCATTACACTTTATTACAGGTGACTGTTACAGTACACATCATTGCTCTCTTTATCAGAAAGTAAGTTGGCCCTCTGAAGTAACAGAGATTCATGCATTTTACACAATACTCTCGAATTTCTTTGTCAAAATAATTTTGTGGGCCCCGGCCCTATATTAATAGGGTGAATTATGGTTAAAATCCAGTGTTACTCCTGCGTAAATAACAGACAACGCCTATGACATCATGGCTTGGTTTTTACACTGACATGCATTGTCTACTGTGGGACCTTAGACAGGTATGTGCCTTTCCAAATCCTGTCCAATCAATTGAATTTACCACAGGTGGATTCCAATCAAGTGGTAGAAACATCTCAAAGACGATCAATGGAAATAGGATGTACCTAAACTCTATTTGAAGAGTCTGAATACTATAGTGAAGAGTTTGAATACTATAGTGAAGAGTCTGAATACTATAACGAAGAGTCTGAATACGATAGTGAAGAGTCTGAATACTTATGTAAATGTTATATTTATGTTCTTCTGAAAAATTGCAATACTCTCTCACACTGGTGATCAGGGTTGGCTAGGTTACTTTTTAAATGTAATCCGTTACAGTTACAAGTTAACTGTCCACATTTGTATTCAGTAACGTAACTTTTTGATTACTCAAACTCAGTAACATAATCTGATTACTTTGAATTATTTTTAGGTTACTTTCATATTAAGAGGCATTGGAAAACAAATAGGAATAGCCTTTAACCAACTGAACTCCTTTTGCGAGATCAATCAATGTTAGAGTTTACAAAGCTGGCCCAAAACGGAATTCACATTTTACCTTATGGGTTGTGTAGGCTACAGTGCCTTTGGAAATGGGTTTTTAAACCATTGCTTTTTACTTCAATATGATTGGACTACATCTCTACATTACACGCTAAAGGTCTGTCAGATATTCAGTAATTACAAATAATCCAATAAACCTCGATCTTCCTGAACATAACCCAAAATCTAATGATGCTTAAGCCTGTTCTGTTATTTGTGTTTTATTCATGTTTTTAATTGCTTCAAAACATTGTTGAAAAATAAATGGCAATTACTCGAAAAGGGTATTGACATGGTTTTATATAAAAATTAAGATATCCCTAGCTTTTCGCGCATCAACTAAATCTGCAGTAGTCTGATGATTTGCTCAACAACCAACATTGTCAAAATGTTGCAGAAACCCCCGGCACGCGAATGCACGTTTGCAAAATGTTCTTCTGTGCAACTCGTCCTGGCTGTGTTGTTCGGTGCATTTGACAAATAAACCTTGAAACTTGAAAAAGATATAACACCAGTTAGGCCTATTGCCTATCATTGTTCTGAGAATTATGCGTCGAGTAGATAACTAAATAACATTTTATATGACTCGGCTAATATTATCGAAGATATACTCTGTTTTTACCAGCCAGCCATCCAACCAACCAAAACCAGAGAAATTTATACTAGCATTTCCTCCGTCACTAAACTGGTTATGCGCGTTCACCTTTGCGCACATGTTGATGACAACTGAGGTGCGCAATTCATATTTTGGTTCAAATAACGATGTTTTATAACATTAAACTCACACATACAATGTGTCATAATTATTTCGCACACCTATTCTTTTTCAATTGAAGTAATCCAAAAGTAATCATAAATTTTTTCAAATGTATCTGTAATCCGATTACAATATTTTTGTTTGTAACGTAACGGATTACAGTTACTGTTTTTTTGTAATCCGTTACTCCCCAACTCTGTTGGTGATGCTTGCAAGCGTTATTATTTAATATTTCATTATTTAAAAAATGCAACATTTTGGGCAAAAACCTTCAGCCTGCCTGACCAAAACATTGTTTTTACCAAATTATGTCTTTTATTCTCACACCTGCTCATTACACTACAGGTGTGTGATTAGTTCATTTGTTTACATATTTCTGTTATAAAAATGTTAATACATTTGCAGAATATTTTAAATCAGTTTTTGTCATTATAATGTATTTCTTGTAGATTTAGAGGAACATTTCAGTTTAATCCATTTAAGAATAAATCTCTAATAGAAAAATGAATGAAGAATTGAAAATAGATTAGCGTCTTACCAGACATAGCCAACACTATTGGTTATGATGGTGGGGTTGATATAAAAAAGATTCTGGAACAATGGATCTGTCTGTATGACTTGCTGAATGACTGACTACCTCGGGGAACAGCAAGTTATATCTGACTCTTTGGGCAGTGAAAGGGGCTTTTTTTTCAATGTGGTCAAGGCTTTGTTTATACCAAGAAGTGTGGTTTCTCTTACCTTCTACCACATTCTGCACTTGGTGTCGATGAGGTCTTCACTTCAGAGAAACCTCTTGCAGACAAATAAAGATAATTAATACACTGCTCAAAGAAATTAAGGGAACACGTAATCATCACAGTATACTGTAACATCAAGTCAATTAAACTTCAGGGATATCAATCTGTGCATTTAGGAAGCATAAGCTATTGTGAATCAATTTCACCAGTTTTGGTGCAAATGAAAGTGACAACATGTGCACTGGAGAGGCAACATCAAGACAACCCCCAAAAAGAGAATGGTTTTGCAGATGGTGGCCACAGACAATTTATCTCTCCTTATCCTTCGGACTGATTCTTCTCTAGTATTGCATTTTTCTAGTGTCCTTGTCACTACTGGTAGCATGAGGCGATACCTGCAACCCATTCAGGTTGCACAGGTAGTCCAGCTTGTTCTGTCTGGACTACATCTAGATGTGATGTTCTGGCTGGACTACATCTAGATGTATTGTTCTGTCTGGACTACATCTAGATGCATTGTTCTGTCTGGACTACATCTAGATGTACTGTATTGTTCTGTCTGGACTACATCTAGATGCATTGTTCTGTCTGGACTACATCTAGATGTATTGTTCTGTCTGGACTACATCTAGATGCATTGTTCTGTCTGGACTACATCTAGATGTATTGTACTTAGCTGCTACCACCTTAAACAGCCTAGCCTATACCAGCAAGTCCTACTACTATACCACCATTACCACTGGACTCATAGGGTCTGTAACCAGGCTCAGAAGTATCCATTGCAGGTCTACCTGCTATCCCTCCAACTGTTGGCAGGGATCTGGCTGCCTGGTTCCAGTGTGTCCGACAGCTTTAAAGGCCCAGCTCCAGGATGAAATGATTGAGGGGGCATTTTTTATAAACAATGGGGCATATGTAATGCATATACCATTCGCAGTGTTTTTGGAAACAAAACTGGGGGGAATCTATCTAGAGGTCAAATTCTTTCTGGGGGGCAAATGCCCGGCTTTGCCCCTCCAAGGATCCAGGCCTGAATCCTGTTACAATATTCCAGCAAGTGGAGCCTTAAAGGGATAGTTCGTCCAAAATTCATATTTCTTTAACAGTCCACTTACCCCGAGTTGTCCCTTAAGGCAAATTGTCATATTTTAAAACAATCAATTATTCAGCTCTGTCTCAGTCAGTAATCAGCGTTTATAGCATTGTACAAATTCATGAATGGAAACGGTACGTATCACTTTCGCAAAGCTGCATTGCCAGCGGAAACTTACTTTAAAACACTCCAAACTAAGGAAGTGGTGTTGTTGACTTCAAATGACATTTCCTCAAAATTAAGTTTTAAATATTGCTTTATAATTCTCATTTCAAATAAACAGGGTACTTCCTGTGTTTACCGGTCAGTTTTGTTCACAATTATATCAATACTCACGTTTTTTTGGGAAGAGTAAGTGTATACATCACATTGAACTAAATTTATTTGCTAGCTAGAAAGCAAGTTACCTATTTTGTATTTGATATTCACCTTGGACAGTGAAACTGTATTTGCTTGAGAGAGAAAGGAAAATATATACAGCTCCGTAAAAAATTAAGAGACCACTGCACCTTTTTCTTTCCTTTCCAAAAAAGTTAAAAGGGAAGTTTTGAGTGAGGAACAGAAGCGTTCAATTTGCAGTGGTCTCTTAATTTTAACCCTTCTGTTTGACTGTCCGAGGTGAGACCACTGCAAATCTCCTCTCCGACCCAGTTAGCTAATGACCTGTTTTAATATCACTGACATCCAGGATGAGACCTGGAGCACCTATTTAGATGTTGTGCGCCACCGGTTTAACTAAGTCTGCAGTGGAAAGCAGTCCTACGTGATAAGTGGGGTGGCTGTCTCCAGGGCCACCATACGGCGGGGAAATGAGGCCCGACTAGGGATCTCGCTGCCCACGGTTTGACCGTAACGTACAAGGTACATTTCATGTTCCCCAGCTATGGTGCCTATGCACTGAATGAACAGGAGGGCCATGAGGTCATTGAGGTGCTTTCTGAACAAACAAAGGGACACAGAGAGTAATTTGTTCTAGAAGTAATCTTCTACAAGGACTGTGTGACAGAAAACAATTAAAAATGGAGAAAGAGATAGCCTTCTATTCGTTTTTTCATTGAAAACTGTAGATATCCTGCACAAACAGCTGAACAGAAGATCTCTCATGTGTTTAATGTGTCAAATTTGACAAACCACAACATTTCTTCACACCCCACAGAAACACTCTGTACAAACAGTACTGCATGCAACCCACAGGAAAGGACTACAACTTAATGTTAGTCCCATAGTAAGCTACAACTGCAATGTTGTAACATCATAAAAGAGATTACGCTCAATGTAGTTTACAGCCATTTATTACATGGAATAAGGGATTTACACTGTGTAAAAACAATAGTGAAGGCATGGTACATGTGTTGGCTAAGACAGAGATTATAATTACACCGCTCCAATGAAGTAATCGCCACGCCTCATTCAGATGTCTTTTAATTATTTATTTTTCTCTCTTTCATTCCTGTCAGCAGACACCATGAAAACCAAAGGAAATAAAAAATATAAAAGGTTAAATTATACGTCTCTCAGTCATTTAAAGTATATGAAACTAGCGTCCGTTTCTAAACGGGCCCAAACACATTAGCACAACAGAAATGTGCTGAAATTAATTTACAGAAACCATGACACATTATTCATTTAAAGGCACATCAACAAACATTATACACATATAAACCAAATCAAAGAATTACTGTGTGAACCTCTTGGACCATATGCAGATTTAGGTAAATTTTTAGGGTCTGTTATGTCTTTCCTCTGCATCCATGTTGCTCTCTGACCCACAATGCCCTGATCCTGCTCTTAACTAAACTCCTATCATGTAACCTGTTACACTAAATTAAAATAAAACCTATATAAAGGACATAATTTTAAGGTGGTAGACTTTAGAACATTTTGATCTATGTTACCCTTTTTTTAACATTTATTGAAACATGTCTCAGACAGTTACAGAGAAACTGGTAGCAGTTCAATGACATTCACATAGTTAAATCCCTATTGGTGGAATTGTGGTAAACCAGCACCACAGTAAAACAATGATCTCAGACCTGCTGTAGCTAATGATATGACCTAGTCTTTTGTGTGGTCAAAACCGAACTGAAGTGGAAACAATTCATTTCGAAACTAGTCTTTGAGGAGGTGAGAAAACAGTTTTCTCCATTAGTCCAGCATTGTGGTCTTGATGACCACAGCACAATTACATCTCCCCCACTGTGATAAAGTGAAGGTAACTACACTTACAAGGGATGTTCCTGTTTGCCGTTAGTGTGTCATTGTGATTAGTCTCCCCGGGCTATTGCGCACATCACAGGGTGAGGCGTTTTGGGGCGGAGTATTAGGCGGCACTGCCCACCCTACAGAACATCTATGCTCCCCCAAATATAAACATTTCAATGAAAACTTGCATGATTGAATTTTGCATTAGATTTTTTAATGTTGCTAAAACACAGATTTACAGTATGTATGATAATAAACACATTTCAAAGATATTTTTTATGAAACAATTTTGACTGACAGGGTTTTCGACCTATCGAATACTGAAACATCTGCATTAATTTGAATAAACTTGGAAAGTGGAACCGCCCATATTTCGCCATCTTGGTTTCATAGGTCACGTGACCCATTCATTTTTACCATAGACGTTTCAGAAAAGGGCAAGTTATGGACGTTTGTAATGATCAATCAGTCCGCAAAGCTATCAAGTGAACAATTACCTTCAAAGCTCAGACATCACTATTGTAAAATGTTGATGAATTGGATACAAGAGGGTACAAGACTCATCTCTATGGCTCAAAACAATAGATATTTTAATTCCAGAATCTCACTTTCCAAGTCTATTAAATTAAGTCGTAAACAGTCTTGCCAGATGAGATATCCCACATAAATCGGCTATTTTTAATGACGGTGCAGGCAAAATGGCCTTGGGTGGGTCTATTTACGGATAAATATTTACAGCTGAATAGTAAAGATATCATTTGGGCACCTTTATTGTGGAGTCCGCGGATGATCGGGTGGTTTACTGTTAATGCAATCTGGCAATCCTGGTGGTAAAATGTGTGAGTCTGACAGAGCCAGCAGAATGTGAAGGAAAAAGTGTGCTTTGGAAATAAATTGGTAATGTAGGCCTAGTTGCTTTTTGTGTAATTGTGTAGGTGCCATGCAACTAACTCTATTAAAGGCTTATTTAAGATAACTTCGTCAAACAATCATTTTAAACCAATAGGGCTGATTTGAAAAAAAAACAGTAATTAAACGTCAGGTCCGAAATTGAACTCTCACTTCTAGAATAAATGTTTTGGACTGACAGTACCTCTGTTTTAAAATTAACCAGAAATGAAACAAAAAGATTCTGAACATTTGTCGCTAACAAAGTTACTAAGGTCATTAAGGCGGGATCTCAATTCTCTCAATGGAGATATGTGCCAACCTCACTGAACCCTGTCGACTATATTTCTAGAGGTGTGACAAGAAGGTTTCTCAAGAATGAAGCCTGTATTTCAGTGCCTCATACAACCAATGACAGACTGGCCTGACATGTCACTGCACCCACAAAAGATGACCCAGAGGTGAAAAAGGATGATGTGGTGAATGTAATCTCAGTACAAGGTGTAGATGTGATCACCAAGCTCATCATGCATTATTCACGATTATACAATCTCAAAAGAGTGGCTGTGTGGATACTAGGTCAAGCATGTACTGAAACTATTATGTGAAAAATGTTAAAATCTGGATAGCCCTGTGCCAGGTCAGCCATGGACCAGAACTAGAAGCAAGAATAAAGATCTAATGGAGAACAGTTTACAGGATTACAGAAAGACTCATCAAGAGGTCCCATCACAACAGACGAGCTGCAGGAAGCAGAAACAGAAATCCTTTGTTTGTGTCAAGGAAAAATGTTTCCTGATGAATGTATTGCCTTGCGCAAAGGCGCAATGGTAAAAAAGAACAGCCACCTAAACAGACTATCTCCAGTGCTTCAAGATGGTTTATTGCAGGTAGGTGGTCGGTTATGGAGGTCTGCTATGCCAGCTCAAGCTAAGCACCCTGCTATATTACCCAAAAACCTGAGTTACAGCAGAGGCAAAAATGGACGAGGACCAGACAAAACTTTGTCCCAGAGGACATTGTTCTACTGTAGTCAGGGGCGGACTGGCCATCGGGAGGCGTGGGACTTTTCCTGCAGCTGTTCGTTGCGTGGAGTTTTTCCCAGGATGATCGGAATTTTGTGGGATGCTCGGCCAGACCTCAAATTCCCTGTTTCTATTTCTCTGGCGCACAAAGGTCTACACAAAGGCTACTCACATGGACTGACACAATATTTCAGTATCGAAGGGGGAGGAAGAGTGACCCATGCATGATTGGATTTGTCCAACATTTTTGCAGAACGGGATTGGTCAATATCTTAAGCAAAGTTTTTTGCTTTTCTTAACATACAAAAATGTAGGAGAGGAACAGTGGTGCAGAGAAAGTAAGAGAAAAACAGCAACAGACTCTTGAAGCAGATGTTGCCAAGTACAGCACCATAAT
>JACXGI010018971.1:0-12629 GCA_016801175.1 Esox masquinongy
CATAGGCCTCTTGGAGGCATCCGCTGACCAGGAAACACTGAGTCCTTTAGAGTTGCCATAGGCCTCTTGGAGGCATCCGCTGACCAGGAAACACTGAGTCCTTTAGAGTTGCCATAGGCCTCTTGGAGGCATCCGCTGACCAGGAAACACTGAGTCCTTTAGAGTTGCCATAGGCCTCTTGGAGGCATCCGCTGACCAGTACTCTTACCCGAATACTCCGTTTTTGAAGATGTCATGTTCTAGATAGATTCACAGTTGTGCCATATTCTTTCCATTTCTTAATAATGGACATTACTTTGCTCAGGGAGATATTCATTGCCTTGGAAATGTTCTTATATCCAACCCCTTGGATTAGCGCTTTTGAAGAATCTTTTTCCAGATTTGCTTTTTATTTTCCTTCGACCTCATGATGTACTTTATGTTAACAATTGCACTAAACATTCAAAAATTATGTGACTTCTAAAGACAATTGGTTACACCACTGCTCTTTCAGCTGTCATAGCAAAGGGGGTGAATACTTATGCATACAATTATTTTCTGTTTTACATTTGTCATAAACGTAAATGTTCTTTTTCACTTGACATAAGGTTGATCAGTGGCAAAAAAACCTCAGATTAAATCAAATTTGATTTCATGTTGTAACACAATAACATGAAGAAAAATATGGGGGGTTAATACTTTTGAGAACCGCTGTAAATGTCACAATCCACACCCTGGATCTAAGGATCTGATGACCTCATCGCATGCTGCCAAGCTCCCAGAGTGAAGGGCCCGGCTGATGTCTTGCAACAAAGCCCTCTTTCACCCTCTTGAGTGAGGTCACTTTTTCTGCTGTTCACTACAGTAAGCTGGCAACTTCAAGCAGAAGCACAGGACAGACACACTTCTGTTAATGGGCATTAAAGATGGCTCCTGTCCAATTAGACATTTGCAGGAATTGTATTCAAGATAGAAACCTTTGCTGATCAGTTCTGTATTTGCGTACCCAGCTAAGTAGTCCATGCATGATATTTTACATTCAGGTTCATGGACTTTCACTTCATCGCCAAACACAGAAAAACAGACAGGTAAACAAATTCTCCAGAGGGGGAGGTAGGGAGAAACATCATTAAGCCTTCATTCAGTTGTCATGATATTATATAAGATTTTCTTGGTAGTTGCAGCTGATGTCATATGATGTAATGGGGCTCTGACACATGCAGCAATTTAGGTTGGCTGGAAAGTATTGAATTCATGTGTGTAGCACTGCATGCAACAGAAAAATGTTGGATCATTTTGCCAACATTGTTGTTATACTGCATGTACAGCATATGACATGCTGATGACAGCTAATAGAGGCTTTATGACTGTTTGTTAACCCAACATTAATATTTGAAGGCAGCAGGAGCAGGAAAGTTGTAGTGCCACAGATTGGGACAGATTAAATACAATCAAGACAGGGATTTCCGTGCAAAGGTGTTTGATTAGTTCCTTAGTGCAGAGGCAAATTCTCCCATTGGAAAAAGGAAGGCCATTGGCAAACGCTGGAATCTCTGCAAGGAGCCTTGGGTTTATCCCTCTGCCATCTCCAGGTGTATTTACTCACATTGCCACCTCCAGGTGTATGTTTGATATTATCTTTGGAGCCACAGCGAGACTGGACATTGCTTACGTCCACCTTCTTTTCAAGTATTTGTACCTGGAAAAGTGCAGATGTAGGGGAAAATACTGTTATCCCTGTGTAATCAGACAGCAGCGAGGCTGCTCATGAGGACCGTGGTAAAAGAGGAGAAACCAGATCTCTGGTAAGAATGTGAACACCGTTTAAATAAGACTTAACCTGGTCATTAGCCTGGTTGTAAGTAACGACAAGAGACCAGTAGATAAGCAAGATAGCTTTTCCAGGTCTTTTACCAACAGTTGCTTCGATGATCATAACTGTAGAGATACCCAAGACATTGGTGTTGAGTTCATCCCTTAGTTACTCACATTCCCACCTCCGGGTACATGTTTGATATTGTCTTTTGAGCCACACTTAGACTGGACTTGATTATAGATGAGCTTCTGATCAATTATTTGTACCTGGAAAAGCACAAAAGTGTATGGAAGAGACTGTTTTTTTCTTTTTTTTAAATCCAACGCAGCAAGGCTGCAGATGAGGAAGATGAAGACTGATTGAGGTAGGGAAATTTGTTAATGTAAGTGATTTATGTAGTGAAACAAATCAGTTACTAAACAACGAGGTGGCTTTCCCATGTGCTCTTGATTTCATCATTGAAACAAAGACCTGTTCATTGCAAAGGTTGCTTGAATCCTGATAAAAACAAAATGTAACCAGAACCTTTTTACAACCACTAATTACATAATTAAGAATATTACATTATCAAAATATACAACTGGGTGATAGTACCTGTCAACATATTTACATAACTGTAAAAATGGTTTACATCATTTGAATTTCCCATGACACTATTTAATAGTGAGCTGTAAATATAGGTGTCTAAGTAGCAGTTGCCTGCTAATTGTACTACAAAGGATTGCTTGTTATCGGAAGCCTTTGCTCGCTTGTGTGTCACAATTTTTATCATTGAGTATATGATTCCCACATGGGCAGAAGGACAGTGACAGAGCAGGAAAGATAATGTTTTGTCTCAAAACAAGTTACCCACCCTGCCTCCTCCAGGAGTGTGATTAAGGTTGGCTTTGGATCCACAACGAGCCTGGACATTGCTTACATCCAACTTCTTCTCAAGGATTTGGACCTGAAAAAAGAAGTACAGGAAAAGGAGTATTAGCCGTGAGTTGTCAAAAGCAGCAAGGCTGCAGATGAGGACCAAGCCAAAAGAAAATAACAAAAAATAATTAATGTAGGAATGAGGAGAAAGCAGATTATTTTTACCCTCTTAACCCATTAAAGATGCAGTCTGGGACTTTGGGAATAATAAAAATATTTTTTTGAACCTACCATTTTGAGCTGGATATGTAATACTGTAGGTTGTTAATATGTGAATAATATATAAGTGGAATCACTAATTATATACACTGATGATCCAAAACCTTATGACCACGTGCCTAATATGCAGTTGGTCCTCGGCGTGTTGCCAAAACAGTGCCGACCCGCCAAGGCCTGGACTCTACAAGACCCCTGAAGGTGTCCTGTGGTATCTGGCACCAAGACATTAACAGCAGATCCTCCTGTAAGTTGTGAGGTGGAGCCGCCATGGATCAGACTTGTTGGTCCAGCACATCCCACAGAATCTCACACGTATTGAGATCTGGGGAATTTGGAGACCAGGGCAACAACTTGAACCCTTCACCAGGTTCCAAACCATTCTTGAACAATGTGTGCAGTGTGGCAGGGCGCATTATCCTGCTGAAAGAGGTCACTGCCATCAGGGAATACCATTGCCATGAAGGGGTGCACCTGGACTGCAAAGATGTTTAGGTAGGTGGTACGTGTCAAATTGACATCCACATAAATGCCCAGACACAGGGTTTCCCAGCAGAACATTGCCCAGAGCATCACAATTCCTCCACTAGCTTGTCGCCTTTCCATAGTGCATCCTGGTGCCATCACTTCTCCAGGTAAGCGGTGCACACGTATACGAGCGTCCACGTGATATAGAAGAAAAAGGGACTCATCTGACCAGGTGACCTTCTCCACTGCTCCAAGGTCTAGTTCCGATGCTCGTATGCCCATTGTAGGTGCTTTCGACGGCGGTCACAGGGGTCATCATGGGCACTCTGACCGGTCTGCGTCTACGCAGCCCCATACACTGCAGGGTGTGATGCGCTGTGTTGCGACACATTCCTCTCGTAACCATTATAAAAATTACTTGTGCCACAGTAAACATGTCGGTTCGAACCAGACGGGGTTGCCTTCGTTACCATCGCACATTGATGAGCCCAACACCCGGTTTGTCCCACCTCAAACCACTGTCGGTAGGTGCTCACCACTGCTGACTGGGAGCACCCCACAAGCCTTGCCGTTTCAGAGATGCTCTGACCCAGTTGTCTGGCCATAATTTGGCCCTTGTCAAAGTCGCTCAGGTCTTTGCTCCTGTCCATTTCTCCTGCATCCAACACGTTGACTACGAGAACTGGTTGTTCGCTTACCATCTAATCTACCCAGACCTTGACATGTGCCCCTGTTAGTAGATGATCAACATTATTTGCTTCACCTGTGAGTGGTCGTAATGTTTTGGCTCATCGGTGCACAATATTGTACCTCAGATAGCAATGAAATTTCCAGTTTGAAAGCTAGTGGTTTAAATGACATGGGGCACATATCTGCACATACATAACGAAGTGCACATATTTGGGGATTTGGCAGTTCTGAAGGCAATTTTAATTACTCAAACATGTTCTGAAGTCAGATCTGCACTAAAGACAGAAATTAATAGGATTGGTTAAGTCAATGGAGAAGGCAGAGCATAAGTTCCAACTCTGAAATCACTCAATTTAAGTTTAATTCTAAAATGGTTAGGGTAAGGATAGGGATAAACGCTAAGTTTAATTCTAAAATGGTTAGGGTAAGGATAGGGATAAAGGCTAAGTTTAATTCTAAAATGGTTAGGGTAAGGATAGGGATAAAGGCTAAGTTTAATTCTAAAATGGTTAGGGTAAGGATAGGGATAAAGGCTAAGTTTAATTCTAAAATGGTTAGGGTAAGGATAGGGATAAAGGCTAAGTTTAATTCTAAAATGGTTAGGGTAAGGATAGGGATAAAGGCTAAGTAAAGTGTAGGGTTAAGGTTTAGAGTAGGAACAAGCACAAACCTGGGTTAAATGTCTACTTGGAGGATTCAGCCTGATTCAAATGTGAGTTCCACCCTCCCCATTAACCAAAGCAATCCCATTCATTTCCGACTTCAGGGCAGATCTGCCTTTGAGTCATGTTTGACTAAGTGAAACCACAACATGCACATTTTTCGGGGACCTGTTGTGACTTGACAGCACAACTTTTACAACTAATGGCCAGAAATCTCAGAATGCATCTTTAAAGGAGTACCACAAATAGTTTGTTCATTTAATGATACTTAGGCTTGTTTAATTACAATGGATCCAATATAGTTGGACATTTCGAATTTCGACAAGGGTTACTTCGATCATCATAACTGTAGAGATACTCAAGACTCCAGTGTTGAGTTCATCCCTTAGTTACTCACATTCCCACCTCCGGGTACATGTTTGATATTGTCTTTGGAGCCACACTTAGACTGCACATTGCTTAAGTCGATCTTCTTTTCAATTATTTGTACCTGGAAAAGTGCAGAAGTGGGGTAAGAGGCTGTTATCCTTTAAGGGTTTTGAATCAGAAGACTTCTACACTGATTCACATGACCTATCTTAGACCTATTTACTAAAAAATAAAAATCTTTAGAAAATGGCTACCACACCACAGATCACCAGTAGAGTGGAGATCGTCCATCCCTGTGTAAAACACTAAAACAGATGAGGAGACAGTGAAGAATGGGCAGAGAAGAATGACAGAGAAGAATGGACTATTGAATGTGTGTGGTTTAAAGTCATGTAGGAGGTGCAGCTGTAGCCTGGACTCACCCTTCCTCCTCCTGGTTGATGCTTGATGTTGTCAGTGGAACCGATCTTGGACTTGACGTTCTTCAAGTCTGGCAGGGGGACCGCAGTGGTGAGGGGCACAGGGGCACGGGTCTTGAGGGAGCCAGGGGACTTTGGTGGGGTGCGCACCACAGCAACCTTCTTCACCTGGTTGGTAGCGGCCACAGCCAAAGGCTTCTTGCTGGAGGGAGATTTGGGAGTACCAGGGCTGCTGTGTCCACTGGTGTTGTCTAAAGATATGGTTGAAATGGTAAAGTGAAAGATTATATCTAGGATTACCTTTCATTTTAGTAAAATCTATATTTTATAAAGAAATATATATATATATTGTTTACCTTTATTCTTGCCATTTGCTGTATAAAAACAAGCAGCACAAATTAGGCATAATCAGAGGTTGGTCAATACTTTTTGTGTTGAACATTCCGGACTAACTAGCTATATACCTGGAGCTGGGGTTTTGGCGGGAATCTTTGTTCCGGGAGCTTGAGGTCTGGCACCCGGAGTCTTTACACCAGATAAAAGAAACAAAAGGTTTCAAGTGATTTAAAGGACAAATTACCAAGAAACATACTCCTAGTTGACTGATTTACCAGTCTTAAGTAGAGTATTTTGATGCTTTGCTCGCTAGATATTTAGCTAGCTTACATTGCAAATTAACAGTGCAGCTGATGTTTGTTATAGCTACATATCCAGGTAATTTTTTCTCTCAAGTGTAAGTTAGATGAGTTGTCCATATGATGAATATAATCCACAACTAATCTCAATCTGAAAGCAATTTAAAAGAATGCTACTCCACTGGCCATTTGCCTTGACTGCATGCTGAACAAAAGTCACTCTTAAATTACATTGCATTTGTGCAAACATTTTGGAAAAAGGGGACTTTATGTTTTGAGATTGTATGCAAATATATGTGGATACTTTCTAGTATACCATTTATTTATTACTATTATTTATAGTAATAAATAATGATTACTACTGTGATATCATTATGCTAACACCAATTGGACATTTTTGGTAAAATCTTCTGAAAAATCTTTTATTAAGGTAGTATGACTAATTTATACTATATTTCTCTCCATTAATTTAACTTAACACCTAGGGACTTCGATTTAAAGACCCACCAAATGATCAACTACATTTTTAAATATGACATACTAAAATGGATGTGTTTAGTTAATAATTTTATATAACATAGACCCCTCCTTTAAAAACAATGCCACTTGAACGAATCATCCAAGTCCATGGCTGGAGGGTTGGTTACTCACAGGAAAGTCAAGATGGTACACAGTTTTCTTTGAAAAACTCTTTGTGAGTACCACACATTAATTCATTGGACACCCTCAATGAACAAAGTCTGTTCTCGCCCTGCATCTTAACTGACCCACAGATATTCAACAGAGAAACTGTCATTCACAACTATTCAACTGTGATCTCTAATCCGCTGTCCGACAACGATCGATGGGCTGGAGGATCTTACTTCCAGCCCTATTAGTGGTAGGCCACTTGTACAGGAAACACCAACTATTTCAATGAGTTCAGCGAACCACAGTTTCTCTGGGTTGCAGACCTGTTTCCTCCAGCCTCTCTGAGTGTCAATTTCAACATCCGTCTCTCTCACTTTACTGGGAAGTGCTGGGAGTTCCACTGTGCCGTGGATGATGGACACACAAATAGGGATCAGTAAGTGGACATCATACACTCACAGTCTGGAGAGCCCAAGTGTTGCCCTACTGATGCAGATGTGAGTCGAGAGCACCTTTCTGTGCCTGAGGGAGATTCTTCACTCTGGATTTAACCTCAGAGAGCTCTAAACTTAGAGATTATTTCTAAAAAAATCGATTAACCGCCAGATTGCCTACCAGAAAGAGGACAATCCCTGCAATATAAAGCTCAGCTTTGAGGACCTCTTCTCTCAATTATAGTGTCTTTGGGTCCTTCAATACTGCTACAAGCTTAAGAATGTGCATTTCCCAGAATCTAGGCAGGGCCCAGTCTCCCAAAAGCATTATAAGGCTAAGTTCATTAATAAAGGCAGGAGGGTGTCTTCTGATACATGCAGCGCAGAGTCACAGCATTTCTGTTCTGAATTTACACCATTAGTTCAAAGAATTTTGTATTGTAAAAGGCTGCGGTGAACTGCAAGAAATGTAGAAAAGGCAGTTGATCAGTTTAACACAACCAAAATTACATTCGGGCTAAGTTCCAGTGATGCGTCTTCCTTAGATGAGTATAAAACCAAGCCAAGAGAGAGAATAAGGCCTACTCTGAAAGGAAAACAGATAGAGCTACCAATGATTCTGATATAATAAAAAGTGAAACAAAAACCCTAAGAAGATAGGAAAAGGGAGGTTTGTTTGAGTACGGCAAGCTCCCCCACGCACACAAACACATGCGCAAAAGCACATCACATACACACTTTCAAAAACGATTAGTAATTAATTATGCAGACTTAATAAGCAAATAGCAATAAAACACATTCCATTGTACATTTAAAAAAAACACTCCTTACAGTTGTCCTGGAAGCAATCCTAAAAGTTAAGACTGGGGTTTATTGAGGCCTGTACCACTGTCAGCCATGTGCAGGGGTGCATGGGTTTTATCACTCACAGCTCTGTGCAGGCTTGTGCCATACTTACACAGGGCTGTCTGGCCACTACAATGTTGGCTCTAGTGGGTATTGAAGTGGACCCATTTCTGGTTCTGTTGACTGGGGAGGGTCTTTTAAGGGCAGTGGTGGGTCTAGCTTTGGTGGCAGTTTTGGGTGTCTTTGTAGGATAGGAAGATATTAATATAAAACAATACCTTGAATTCCTTGAAAGTAAATGAAAAAGAATGTCATGAAACAGGCACACGGTTATACAAATGGACAGCATGGGCTGAAGGTCCTTTTAGATAAAACAAATATGAAATGAAATGAAGAGATCAAGTGTGGCATTCTCCATGACTATCTGCTAGGTGTTAAGTTGCCTACCTTCTTCTCAGCATTATCGTTTTCAATCTTTGCTTGAGCTGGTGACGAAAGATGAAAAACAGACCATTACAAATATAAGACTATAAGTATTAAGTATATAAGTATTCTTCAGACAAAAATCCTGGGAACCTTTTTTTACATTAAAAGAACATTCAAAGAACATGGGCTTATTTCTTTTGCATGAGTGTGTGTGTGTGTGTGTGTGTGTGTGTGTGTGCGTGCGTGCATAGGGAAGTGGAGAGACAAAATGAAAGAATGTTACAAAAACAGGTGACGGGAAGGTCTCACAGACATGCATAGGGACAAACAGTGCCACCCAGGCCTTGTGGACAGTAAATACTCAAAGCACTTTGGTGGAGGGCTGCAAGGCCAGCAGAAAGAACAAAACAGTCAAGAGAGAAAAAAAAAAAGGAAGCGAATACTAAAAACTTCTCCCTCAGCCAAATGTGACGTTCCATAGCGCATTGCCAAGGGAGCCAGTGCTGCAAAGCATTCGATAACTGTTTTGTCAAATAAAGTGGAAGAAATTTGGGATTTGGTGAATAGAACTGCAAACAGACCTTTGAATATAGCAACCGGGACCAATGACTTTCTTGCAGGAGAAGTGTGGAGAGTTTTCTGTAGATCTGTAGTCTCTGGGTCTTCGGCGATATCAGGTAAGTACATGTGGCTCGCTGTTTCCATAGGTACGCTTGACAAATATTTGTCACACTCAGAAAACCCCATGTTTATGTTGACGTGCGGCTCGGTTTGTCTGTCACCGTGGGTGTCCACATCAAAACTGTCAACGTCCGTTAAAACTGATGAGATGGCTTCAGGTAACTCATGAAGAACTTCTGAATAATGTCTGCGGCATCTGTCTACTGGTTCAGAGTTCTCCAGAACTAAGAGGTGAGACGATGGACTGTGAACTGGGAAGAAATAGGGACTTCCTGGCACAAACTGATCAGATCTAGAAGCAGCAGGAGCCTGTTGGAAAGCTTTGGTATGACAGTGTTTCATGGCTTTGTTTGAAGTCCTTAGACCGTCTTCATCTACCCATGATGTATTCTCTTCGACGGAGGTGAGGTCCTCCAAGGCCGTGCTTCGGACTAAGGAGGTTGCCAGAGGATCACTGAACCCCGGGGAGCACTCAGGTCCATCAAAACTGGCCGCTCTCTGAGAGTCTAGGCTTAGCCCCCTGGCGGATGAGAGGTCCCCTGTCCCCTGGGTCTGGTCTCCAGAAGTCCATAAAGAGTTACTTAAACTCTTTCCCCGGTCCCCAATATCATGGGCCCCTTCAGAGTCAGTGGCTTTGGAGTCAAGAGAATAGCAAGCTCCCAAGTTCTCCAAGTCAAGTCCAGCAGCAGTCTCTGTGTCTTCAGTTGCCTCCGGTACGCCAGGCAGAGGCAACACAAATCCACTTTGCGTGCCAGGTTTCTCTAGTTTTTTTTTAAAGGCAGACTTAAGGATGAATTAACCCCACAGTTTAGGTCTCCATAATGTTATCAGAGGAGAAGTAAATTACGAAGTAATGAATCGCAGAGACCACAGAAAAGTAAAGAAAAACATGCTTAGTGTTTATAATGGTGCTGTGAAAACAGTCACATGAAGCTATCTACACCTGTCCATCGGCTATGAAAAGTGAGGAACGGATAGAATGGCTTTATAAAAAATGCTCATACTGTAATTCACATTAAAATGAACAAAGTGAAGATTGACAAAAGGCTTTCAAATGGATCAAAGGAAAACACTGATAATGGATGAATACGAGACAAATATGAAAATAACAGTGAGATCGGCTATGATGCTGTGCTGTCATACACACAGAATATTACATATTTGATTCCAAAATAATGTGTTAAAAAGCGTAATACAGACAGATACTGAACATTCCTTATAGTGCATAAAATGTTTAATCATAGCAGTTTATTGTTCTGTTACATATTTGGCACTTCGGCACCAATATTTGCAGTGGCTTTGGCAAATGTTACAAGCTAGTTGTCTGGATATTTATCTAAGATGTACCCAAAGGGTTAAACAAACATTGGCCACGGTGTGATGGAGTGGATGTACCTGCTGAGGCTGCTCCTCCAGTCGCTGTTCAAACACAGTAAGGCAGTGCAAAGAAAAGACAACAGAAAACACACATATTAGGCCCTGTGAAACACATCACATGCAACGTTCAAAAGAACTGTGCAACCGCAACAAAAATAAAGCAGCTTTTCACTAGATCTTTACACCACGCACCAGTCTCTGGTTAAAACAATACTGACACTTGCATTTTTACATACATCCAAATGAAATCATTTCATAAAACAATAATCCACATCTAAACTCAGGCTACACTTGTGTATGTGGATAAAGTGTGGCGCGAACGCGCCCACACCCCACAAATCAGCATCCCGCCAACGACCCCAACAGCTGCGGCAAAAGCTACCGGCTGGGCCAGTCCCGGGTCTGCACATGGGCCTCCTGTTGGGACCTCGTCTGGGGAGGTGTTTGACGGCTACCAGAGAGCAACTCGGGGCCAAGGCCACTAGCAAAGAGAAGGAAAATGGACAAGAGAAGCCTACGAGACCTAGGAAGAGGATGATGGCCAGGAGACGGAGGGTACACCCAGCAGGATCTTTAACCTGCTGTTTTCTTCTTCTTTTGGGCTAAGATGGCGTGCAGTGTACTACAATAACCATAACACCCAAAGTGGGCATTTGGGTCCCACTGCTGACACCAGTGTCTTTTCAGTAATTCTGGTTGACATACTGTGGCAATAGTGATTTGTTCGTGATATGTCTGCTACAAACTTGAGCTTGCACAAACACCGATCCACTGAGAAATATTAATAAGAGTAAATAGGTTAGTTCATCAATAACAGTAGTAAGCACTGATAAAAACAACTCTCTTCAGGTTATTGCCATGAAACATTAGTTAAAACATATTAACCTGATACAAAGTAAATGCTATACTTTTGTTACATAAAAATGTGGGGCAGAACCTGCAATTAATACAATGACAATGTTAGAAAAGTACAATTCAGAAGACAGTGATGGTGGTTCTTGTGGTGGGGGGGGGCATACCAGATTGCACATCCTCACCAGAGGCACTAAGTTGCACTTCCTTGACACAGATGGCACTCGCTAGATCATAGAACTCAGACTGTGGTTCAGCCACCCTGTCCTCGGTTGTAGCTTCCTCAGGCTCCACTGGGACAGAAAGGCAAACCTTAGGTCAGAAATCTGGTTGGGCTTGTCATGGGTGGTTTATGGTGTACATTATAGCATACACTTTGCCAAAGTGCCTGCATGTGCAACGGACATCCTTAAGGTACTGTAGAAGCACAGGACGGGGAGCTTGTACCATGTACTAACAGCCTAGGTTAAATATAATGGCAGTATATTATCGTCAGGTTGACGCTGTATTAGCGGCAATACAGGTGCTGGTCATAAAATTAGAATATCATCAAAAAGTTGATTTATTTCAGTAATTCCATTCAAAAAGTGAAACTTGTATAATGTATAAATTCATTCCACACAGACTGATATATTTCAAGTGTTTATTTCTTTTAATTTTGATGATTATAACTGACAACTACTGAAAACCCCAAATTCAGTATCTCAGAAAATTTGAATATTGTGAATAGGTTCAATATTGAAGACACATGGTGCCACACTCTAATCAGCTAATTAACTCAAAACACCTGCAAAGGCCTTTAAATGGTCTCTCAGTCTAGATCTGTAGGCTACACAATCATGGGGAAGACTGCTGACTTGACAGCTGTCCAAAAGAAGACCATTGACACCTTGCACAAGGCGGGCAAGACACAAAAGGTTATTGCTAAAGAGGCTAGCTGTTCACAGAGCTCTGTGTCCAAGCACATTAATAGAGAAGCGAAGGGAAGGAAAAGATGTGGTAGAAAAAAGTTTACAAGCAATAGGGATAACCGCACCCTGGAGAGGATTGTGAAACAAAACCCATTCAAAAATGTGGGGGAGATTCACAAAGAGTGGACTGCAGCTGGAGTCAGTGCTTCAAGAACCACCATGCACAGACGTATGCAAGACATGGGTTTCAGCTGTCGGATTCCTTGTGTCAAGCCACTCTTGAACAAGACACAGCGTCAG
>JACXGI010018973.1:0-12626 GCA_016801175.1 Esox masquinongy
CTCATATCCAACGGGACAGGCATAGAGACAGAGGGAGCGTTCACTGAGTCTCTATTAGCCACCGATGGAGGCAAACTAGGGCATGTAAAATGTACAAGAGACTTAACAGGCTCAGACACTGCCTGAGTCTGCACAAAAGCACAACTTACTCCCGAGTAACGTTTAGCTTGTTTATTAACATGAAAAGATTGTCGGGCCGGGTCTGCGACGCCGTCAGACTCGGCCAATACTCTGTTGATAGAGGAAGAGGCGGGGGCCGTGAAGGCAACGTTGCCGCTCACAGCCCGCTCCACACCTAGTCAGGACGGTCTGGGCTTCTTAGACAGCCATGGAACATCGAGTCTTGGAGCAGGTTGTCTGCGTCGCACGGGAGGAGGAGTAGGAGCCGCGGCCACAGGAGGAGGAGCTGAGGCAGCAACAGAGGCGGCGGCAGAGACTTGACGGCACTGGCGACGTTTACCAGAAGAGCCCTGGCGATGAGAAGGGGGTCGTGAGGCCGGGCGGGAAGAACGGCCAGCCAGAGGAAGGTGGCGAGATAACTCTTTCCGTCCCTCATCCGTCTTCTTGAAAGACGCAATAGCCGTGTGAACGGCGTCCCCGAATAAGCCCTCCTGGGAGAGAGGTGCGTTCAGGAGGGGTGCGCGATCGGCCTCACGCAGGGAGGAGAGAGACAGCCACAGATGACGGTGTCCGACCATGGCAGAAGCTACTGTGCACCCGGCGCAGACCGTCTGGGCCTGATTAAGGTGGAGGATAGCCTTCAGATTAGCCGCCACTTCCTCGACGTCACGTGACGATGGAGAAGGAGAACGGTCTAAAATATGGGAGGCCGCTGACGCGAGGAGAGCAACGTTGTTCGCCGCGGCCAGGGCCTGTGATCCCAAAACGTAAGTCTTATCCCACAGCTGCCCCGAATAGCGGTCCTTGGTGGATGGGAGGGCGGGCTTCTTCCCGGACTAACCCCAGGAAGGCAGGAAATGCGCGGCCAGCTCGGGTTCTAAAGGAGGGGTGGCCAAGCTGATGGGAGCTAGCCTACCGTAGACCTTAGTGAAAGTGGCGTAAGATTTGACAGGCGCTCTAGCAGATGCTGGGGCAGACCAGGAACCCTCGGCGAAGGCTTTAAAACCACGGACCTCAGGCGCAGGGGAGTCCACCGGTTTCACACGCTCAGCCAAGGAGCCGAAGGACATGTCTGAAGGTTCCTTCGGCGCAGGCAGGGGGGGCAGAGGCAGCTGGATGCGAAGAGCTGCCCTCTCTATCATGCCCGCAAACTCCACACGGAGAGGGGGCGGGCGGAAAGAAGCAGCAGAGGAGAGTTCGTCTTCCATTTCTCCCGGGAGAGAGGGAGAGGCGCGAGAACCGCCACCACAACCTACGTGGGAAGGGGGCGGGTCTTCCTGCGTCAGAGGAGTCAGGTCCTGCGTAGGAGCGTCCTCCTCAGACATCTCGTCGTCATCGTCGTCGCTGGGATCCAAGACGGCGGAGACGTCTACCTCCTGTTCAAAGTAGTTTGCCCTCTCTACACGTGTAGAGAGGGACAAAGTAGCACAGGAGGAGCAAGCCGGGGGGGTCTGTGAGACCCTCACGAGCGTGAGCCGGTCCCAGGCAGGAAACACACGCGCGATGTGAATCCTGGTCCGGAGACAGGTTGGCGCAACGGCAAGCGGCGGCGAAAAACTTTTTCATGTTGAGACGTCAAGCTAAAGAACGTCGACGGCAAAAATTCTTAGGCTGAAGTAGAGTAATCAGTATAGCACTCAGCAAGCGTTTGCTGAATAAAAAGGGAGGACGTTCTCTGGGCTCACGGGTCATATGTAGGGGCAGGCGTGCCCTGATTGGCTGACGCATCTTGCATAATGAGTTTTCAGTACGGCCGCGGACGCGGCCAGGGTAAACCACTAAGAGCTAAAGCCCCTCTAGGGGGCGGAGCTCCACGACATTTAACCTGTGATTATTAGGGCCACCAGCGATGGATTTTCAAAACGCAAATGAAAGAAATAAACTTCTGAGATGCAAAGCAAAAGCAGGATCACATGGCCTACCTGTATGGACGTGGTTGAGGTGTCAAATGCAAATCATCATCCTTTGGCAAAGTGCTTCCCAACACATTTTGTCCTCAAATGACGTGATAAATTCCTTATGTTTAATCTTGAAGGTAGCGCCATGTTACAGCTATCAAACAAATAGTTCCCTAATCTTCGAAACTCTTCCTGGCTGTGTTGTTCGGTGCGTTTGACAAATAGACCTTGAAACTTTAAAAATATATAACACCATGTAGGCCTATCGCCTATCATTGTTCTGAGAAAGATGCGTAGAGTGGATAACTAAATAGCATTTTATATGGGTAGACATATTATCGTAGCTACACTCCGTTTTTACCAATAAAACTAGCGCTTCATCGGTCACTAATCTGTAGTGATGTGCAGTTCGCGAACGATTCGTTTGTTTTGAACGAATCTCTTTAGTGACTCGGGACTCACATGTCCTTTTTTCTAGTGACTCGTTCAATTGTATCGTATTGAACGTTTGACAGCGAATTACTACAACATGATCACCCACTTCATACCCGGTCCCCCAGCTCAGTTGTCCGATCATCTTCTATGTGCATTCGCAGAGAAAAGTAGATCAAGGCAGGAACATCATAAAGACATGTTTATAACTGATAATTGAACGCAGACTATAATAATTCATATATTTAGTTGATTACTGATGCCATGAAAAAAAAGATGAAAACAAGCACGGAGCCGCTGCCTTCGCCTAAGTAAAAAGACTTGTGAACGACTGACTCGGTCATTGAACGGTTGTTTCGTTCATTTGAATGACTGGCAGCAGAGTTCTACCCAACCACGGAATACGCTGTTGGCAGAGGCGTCGCTAGGATCACAATACATTAGCTTAGCCCCCCCCCCCCCGCACAAATGGGCCAACATTGTACATATTTTCTTTTAGAAATAAGACATTGTAAAAAGTTATATCGAGATTAGGAGATGACTACCAATGCCTACTTTCAAAAAATCAACTAAATCCTAAGTAGAATTTCTATTGAAAACAGTGGTTGTGAAAGTATGCTAGGCATTTGTAGAATAAATCAGACATTGTTTGATGTGCATATGTCATTCAGTGAATAAGTTATTGATTTTCAAATCTTTAATTGCACTATTAGATTTCAAGAATTTTTACTAAATCCTTAGTAGAAATGTTTTGGGAAACAAAGGTTGTAAAATATGCCAGGTCTTTATAAAGTAAATCAGACGCTGTTTGATGTGTATATGTCAAACAATGAATAAGTTATTGATTTGCAAATCTGTAAATGGCTATTGTCGAATGTGTGTTGAATGTCCGAATATTAAACCAATTTTACCTTCGTATTTGACGAATGTCTGAATGTCCAATTTAAAACTAACTTCACCGCAGTGTACGGATCGAAGTATTTCAGTCAGCTGAGTCTGCGGTGCTGCAGCTGGATGCAACTGGGGCAGGGGAATACGACTGAACAGAAATCGAAAATAGATGTTTCAGGCTTTTTTTGAGACATCGCAGCAAAAATCAGAACGAAAGATACAACAATAACGTAAGTATGTTAAGGACAAATAATATTTTCTAAAGGACAGAAAATGACGATAAATAACGGAAGTGAGATACTACTTCTTAGTTTACTTGAGCTTTTGAAGTTAATGATGATGCAACTGAGATAATGTAACAAAGTAGATTTGATAAATAAACGTTGAAACTTAAAACGTCTGATATCAGCAGATGAATATTGTTGTGTACACATACGTGTAAACATAGTTCATGCTAAAAAACGAGCAAAGGCCCTAACGTTGCTTTATTATACAACAAATAATGACCTGCAACTAATAAACGGACTGATTATTTATGTTTTCAAAGTTAATAATTTGGTGTCTGTTATCAGTAAAATGTTCAATTTTAGAAAAAGGAAGACGAAACAGGAGTTCTGTCCATGTTGGTTTTTGGTGGGTATAGGTATATGTTTACTCAATGTCATTATTTTCAGTTTGTGTCTGATCTAGATTTTGTGTGTTTCTATAATCTATTGTACCTTCTTGATCCAGGAAGTGTTTCCATTGTTCTTCCATTGTTAAAAGTGTTTACAAGTCTAAGCGGAGAGACGCAATAAACTGGGTTGCCAGATTTTAGTTATGATATACTGCCCATTCGCCCGCTGGCTCCACACAAAACCTGCACAAACGCTATTTTGTAAATCTACACGCCCATGTCCATTTTGACCCGCACACTCTCAAAAAATAGCCTAACATTCAGAATTTGTCCCCATCTGGCAACACTGGCAATAACGTAAATTATGCAGAGCGCAAGTCGGGGACGTTACTTAATGGAGGTCCCTGAATGTAAAGTTGCGCCCACTGATTTGCGCCATTGGTCAGTTTTGGGACATCCTGGTTTGACGCACGGTTCGACGTTAGGTGTCATGTATAGGCATGACGTCATTATATTGAGGAGTGTACTAATGGAGGAAGAAAAGTAACTTTATCTCTGTCTGGGTAATTTAATTTGGTGTTTTGGCAAGATATAACACTAGGTTGAAGCATAGATATAGAAAACAAGTGTATTTGCTTTGACGACATGATGAAAATGTGCTGTAGTCTGCTTATGTTTGTACCAAATATGTAAATGTACTTTTTTTTCAAAAAACACTTGCAGAGATTGAAATATAATTTAATTTTATTTTGTTTCAGGATCAAAATTGTTTGAGAACATACAACTGAAATATATTGATTGGAAGACTGAAGTGCCTTTAAAAATAGTTTGAAATATTTTGGTTACGGTCAAGAATGAGACACTGGTGGTTTAGAAAGCTGCTGATTGCAGTTATACTACACATGCATACACATGCACAGTCATACTCACTATGCCTGCCATGGTCAATTATTCTTTGAGTAGCCATTGCTTGGTTATATGTGATAGAGGGCCATCATTAGGAGGTAGATGGTTGACAATGCTGCTTATTGCAGTTACAATATAGTTGATCTGAGCTCTACATGTTACAAAGTGCACAAGTTTATACAGGATTACCATTTATGCATTTTCCATAGATTCAACATATTACACAAATGTGAACATGCTGTGTAAGGTACATTGTACGGTGTATCCATGATCAACTACCTCTGTGTCAGCTAAACTGTTCTGAAGGTCCTTTGCAGAGACCTGTGAGTTCTGCTGTGTAGATCTGACCAGTTTTAAGCAAATCATTGTAATATTTTCTCCTTTGACTTGCACTGTTCAATTTAACAGCATTGTTCCAGAAAGTTGAAATTGTTAAGTGAGAGTGTCAGCATCTGTTTACAGAAATGTAAATGTATCCAGGGTTGCCTGGAACAAGTACATGTTATAATTGTAAATGACATGGTTATGGACTAAACATTATTGGGAGGAATATAAGTGTTTGTTTCTTTGGGATTGATTATCTGAGGTCTAATTTAATCCTCATACTAAAAGTTGATTCAGTAGCATGAATTCCAGGCAGAACAGGTCCAAAAGAGCACAACAGACATTATTGAAAGTCAATTAATGTTGTCGAAAAGCTTAAAGTTAATGGCATTACCTAAAATAAATTCACAGTTAAATGATTTGCCAGTTAGACAGTTAACCATTTCATCACTATCAAATATTGAAAACATTACATTCCAACACTGACAAAACAAAATTGTTTCTTTATGTACTGTGTATTCAGTTTTGCCCAGAGTCTGTAGACTTTGGTTTCATCATATCTTGTTATATGGCCAGGTGAACACTTCCAATGCACTTTCCTGTTTACTCTTGCTAAACAACTGATGTTTCTTGTCTCTTTGTCTTGTCAAACTATATTGTGTTTTCTAGATCTTGTCATTTTTGTTCTGTGCAACCCAGCATTATCTGATGGTTTAAAGACAGTTAATAGGTATCCTCATCAACAAAAATTAACAGAGAAGCTCAAAATTAACACTAAGTCCTCTTTTGTCCATTTAGTCCATGAATGTTTCAGTGTCTTCAAAATTATTAAACACCAACATGGGGAGAGAACTTCTTCCTAACACTTCCTCTACAGCTGAGGCCTCTCTGTGCATCTGCACAGCACCTTTTAGTTCCTCATCATTCAGGGGTGAGGACTTGTAACTGGTCTCAGAAGAGGCCCATGGTATCATTTATCCAGGCAACAGCTAGCCCCATGTCAACAACACAACTTGGAAACAGAAGCGAAAGATCACAAATATCACATTGAAGATGGCTATGACAAAATTATTCTTTTGTTTACATCTCTAAAAAATTATGACATAGTGTATGTGAAGCTGCAAAATAATTGGCTCTCACCTGCTTGCTTTAGTCACCGGTGGATCAGGGTCATCATGCAACTTTATCTACTTATAGCGTAACGTAACTGACTAGAGCTGGCTAACTCATCGCATAGCTCGTCGCATAGCTAGCTATCTTTAAATGTAGTAAAGGGTTGTCGTGTTTTCTGTGTTCTGTAACTAGCAAGCTATTCGAATCTCAGATTCAAAAAAAGAATTAAGTAGATAAGCGATCTTAGTGAACACGTTGTCTAACCCTAAATATGTAGCTGGAGGTGGTCAGATGGAAACACTTACAGACATCTTCGTCATTGACCCTGTAATTCTTCCTTCATAAACGCACACACTTAATAATAACCACCAGACCAATGGCCTACAATAATGGGTGGAATGTTATGTTCAGGAACCCCCCATATTAAGTAACGCCCCTGAGTTGCGCTCTGCAAATTTTGTCTTTGGAGATAAAGAAGAGGAACACACCTTCTGAAATGATACTCTCTGTGAAGCATGACAGCAAAGCCAAAATGTGAGATCAAAATGTAAAGAATGTTGTTTCCCCATCAGGGTTCAGTGTAGATAAACATGAACATGTTTGTCTCTGTTCTTTTGAAGCCCAATTCAGAAGGAGAAACCAGCCTCCCCTGTACCCAGCTGTGTGCCCATGAAGAGTTATTGGTCTATGGATCATCCTGTTAAGTTCAGAAAGGGAAACGTTTCAACTGAACAAAGGTAGGAAGAAGTCATGTGTCATGGTCAACATTGTCTCTTATTTGTTATCAGGTTCCCCATTATCTGACACCATGACAACAGGTAGGGTCATGATATTAACAGTTATGATGGTAACAATTATGATGCTAACATTTATGATAGATACTTCAATGTATTGATAGAATATGGGCATGAGAAACTTACCAAGCATATGTGCTGACTAACTCTGAACAAAGGACAATAGATGGGATGTGGTGCTGGGCCCGTTACTGATGGGTCCCACACACCCTACCCACACACCCTGTCCATACCTCCTGATAGGAGTTGTCCATGTGACTGTCATAGACTCTATGAATAAATCCATGGACCGTAGGTTGGAACATACCATTGTGAGAAAGCCTGTCTTTACTTGATGATCATACATGTATTTTAGTTCTATTCTCTAGTTTAGAAACACAACACAGTGGGGTGGTACTTTGTTATCTTGTGCTATATGAGGCACCGTATCACAAACAGTTGGTGTCCATTGTTGAAGGGCCCCACACAACCTGATAAGCGTGTGGAGCCAGAAACTCAAGAGGGGACACCATACCAAGCCATATAATGTTAGGATATAGAATACACATATGTGATGTGCTGGGATGTGCTGGAGGATAATGGATAATGTGTAGTGGTTGCTGGCTATGACCACTGACCGCCTCTAATGTGTATTGGCATAAAAGACTGTGTTAACTTTGTAATTATTGGAGAACATGTAAGAACTATGGAAGCTCAACATCTTGAACTCATGCTAAATAAAGATTCTCCCCTGACTACCGGTTCATTTATTTTGTTAAGGTGACAGTATGGTGTCACCTTATTTGAGATGCATTAAATCAGTGGTTCTCAACTCCAGGCCTCGGGACCCAAAGTACTGCTGGTTTTCATTCTAGCCCTCTTAATATTGACTCATTTAGACCTGGGACACCAGGTGAATGCAATTAACTATAAGGTAGAATAGAAAACCAGCAGTTGACTGGGTCATGAGGCCTGGAGTTGAGAACCACTGCATTAAATGAAGCTGGTATAATGGCAGTGTAATGCATTATATTAATAAACCCACAAACTATAAAAATATGTTTGGTTTAGTGTTACTTATTTTGCATTATGGGCGTTTGCTTTTCTTCATGTACAACCCTGTTTCCAAAAAAGTAGGGACCCTGCGTGAAATACAAATAAAAACAGAATGCAGTGATGTGCAAATAATTTTTCCCTGTGATTAATTGAAAATACTACTTAGACAACATATGAAATGTTGAAACTGAGAAATGTTATTGTTTTGGGAAAAATACATGTCCATTTTGAATATGATGCCAGCAACACATTTCAAAAAAGTTGTGACATGGGCATCTCTACTGCTGTGTTGCATCTCTTCTTTTCAGTACACTCTGTAAGCGTTTGATAACTGAGGAGACCAATTGCTGTAGATTTGAAAGTGGAATGTTGGCCCATTCTTGTTTGATATTGTATGACAGTGGCTTAAACAGTTTGGGGTCTCCTTTGCTGTATTTGTCATTTTATAATGCGCCAAATGTTTTCAATAGGGGAAAGGTCTGGACTGCAGGCAGGCCAGTTTAGCACCCAAACTATTTTACTACAGAGGCATGCTGTTGTGATACGTTCAGAATGTGGTTTGGCATTGTCCTGCTGAAATAAGTCTGGATGACTGGATGTTGCTCCAAAACCTGTATATTTTGTTCAGCATTAATGGTGTCTTCACAGAAGTGCAAGTCATGTGCACTAATTCACCCTCATACCATACGGATGCTGGCTTTTTCACTGTACGCTGATAACAAGACAGATGGTCCCTCTCCTCTTTAGGCCGAAGGACACAATGTCCATGATTCCCAAAAATAATCGCAAATGTTGATTCATCAGACCACTGCACAGTTTTCAATTTGGTCAATTTGGTTTTTAGAGTCTGATTAGTTCTCTCAACCAGGCCACCACTGGCTGGATGATAACTACAATGTGTGTGCAGATCTACCTTCAGACTAGTGGAGATGTATTGAATTACACTATTTACAAAATGGGAGTCATTGTCTGATGTCAATTTTGATGGTAGGTCCCATCTGGAAATTATTTCCCGCATCAAATTCTTTGCAACAGCGATGGCGGTGGCATGTTTGCACGGAAATGTTTCTTCCGATCTGGAGAATGCATCCACAATTTCCAGGCAATATTTGTATCCCTGGCATGGAGGCAACTCGATGAAATCCATCAATAAGTGCTCAGGCCTTGGGTGGGCCGACATTGGCATCAGTGTGCCCCTACCCATGTTGTTTGTCATACAAATCACACATTTTGCACAGAAATATTCGGCATATAGGGAAAATCCTGGTGCAAACCAAAGGTTATGTACAATATTCACAACCCCACCCTTGGAAACATGGTCCTGGCCACGTGCCAACTTAGCAACATGGGGTAACAGGAGCGAGGAAGAACAGGGAGGTCATGAGGACAAACCCAGAGCTTCAGCTTCTGGTCAAAGGAGCATTTCAACCGCTTCTAACAAGAGACCTCCACACTGTCAGCGCCTGATTGTAAGTTAGAAATGTCATTAAGAAAGAAAACATCAAGGTTGAGGCAGAGAAACCATCTGCAAAATGGGGGAGACAGGAGATGTGGCAGTGGCTTTAGCAGCCATGTCAGCTGCTGCATTACCTTTAGAGACGGAATCAGAGGCGTTAGTATGAGCCTGACATTTGCACACAGAAATGGGGTCCAGTAGTAGGATGGAGTCCAGTAGATTAGCAACTAACCTAGAGTGACAGTGTCTTACCAGATCCTGTTAAGAACCCGCGCTTTCGCCACAGAGTACAAAAATCATGCACGTCTGTGTAGAGATTAACAGACTGATGTTGGGTTATAATACAGGCTTTAGTGAGCGCAAACAGTTCAGCTGCTTGAGCAGATAGGTGTGAGTGTAATCTAGCACTTTCAACAACTTCTAATGCTGAAGTGACGGCATATGCCACCAAGGGCTCCCTGACTTCTTAATGACTTCTTCCACTATGGAAGCACAGTCGTGAGGGTCACAATCATCATCTGTAGGCAAGAGAGTAGCAAGGTTCAGAACACTGCATCTCTTTAGCCTAACATGAGACATTGTCAAGAGAATGTTTTGGTAGTGCAGTAGCCTAGCAGGTTGCAAATGTGCTGTCTTAGCCTGTGAGATAACAGAATGAACAGCATGTGGAACATGAACAGTGAAAGGGCACATGGCAATAATGTCTGCACAAGCCAGAACGGCCTCAGTAGCTGGGGCAACTGCCCGTTGGCAGCAGATCAGAGCCCGAGAGACTAGATCAAAACGCTTGGAGTAGTAAGACACCAGCCGCTTCTTCCCACCGTGGTCCTGTGTCAAAACAGAAGACATGAACCCATTTTGTTCACAGGCAAAGAGGTTTAACAGCTTCACATGATCCGATAAAGGGAGAGGTAGACAGGGAGTGTTTGAGATGATACAGAGAAGTCAGTCTGTCAGTGGTCCAAACAATTTTGTCCTTCATGTCTGGAAGTCAGGCTCTGCAGTAGCCGGTCATAACCAAAAAGCTCACCATGTGGGCTTTGGTTATTGGTTTGGGGAGTTCCAGCACTGCTTTAACACTTTTGGACCCAAAGATCTACCGTTAGGTGTGATGTCATGGCCTAGGTACCTAACAGATTGTAAGACAAGTTGCAATTTTGTTTTGGGAACTTTGTGGCCATTCTCAGCTAAGAATTCTAGCAATGCTCTGGTATCAGTTTCACAATACTTCTGACTCTCAGAGCACAAGAGTAAACCATAAACATATTGTACAGTATGAGCTTACTTCTATCCGGAGGTATGAACCCTTCCAAATTTTGAGCAAGTGTTGCAGAGAACGCAGCCAGAGACTCAGTATGCCCTTCAGGGAGGACAGACCAGGTCCATCGCTTCTCACGGAACGTAAAAGCAAACCAAAATGGAGATTCCTTTGCCACAGGAATACTGAAAAATGCAATAGCCAAATCAATAATTGAAAACCAATTTGCGGTGGGTGGAACATCAGATAAGACAGTGACCAGGTTGGGAACGACAGGGGAACGAGCATGTATTACTTCATTAACAGGTCTAAGATCTTGAACAAATCGCCAATCCGCTTTATCTTTACAGGGTGGGTGGCAGTGTTACATGTAGAATCAGGGCAGAGTATTATGGTACCCCTCCCTACCAGGGAATCATGAACAATACAATCCCTGAAGGAACTGAAAAATGACAATTCTATCTTTATATATTTGATGATTCTGCAGTATTTAGTATAAGCCATTCATAATTGTCCCTTCCTAGCCTATACTCTGTGTCTGGTCATGTTCTTTTATCAGAATGTTTATGTTACAAATGTTTATATCTGGTCTGACTACAGAACCTAGGGTCCTGCCTTAATCCCCCTATGCTGAACCCATGAGTAGATCACTCTGTTTTACAATATGGTGTCAGGAAGCATAGATTGGAATGTGTCCCGAGATGATAAGGGATCTGTTCTTCAGGACTTGTTTTATTATCCTTAGGTCAGTTAACCAACCCCCACTACTTGAGTTTTAGGATATAACCAGAGTGAGGGTTTGAAGATGCTCTCTCTTGCTTTTGCCTCTCTCTTGCCTGCATCTTCAATCTCTGGAGAACATACACTTGTATTGCAATTGTAACACTCTCTTTATATATTAAATAAATTTCTAACATTAATTAATTGACTATTTGGAATTAATCTAAAACGGGTCAAAATCAGTTCCTTCATCCCTTCTTCAGCTTCCTTACTCAGAGGGTACTGGGCCCTACTGGGCCTGAACGTGGATTGCAAAAAGTGCAATGCAATCTCACTTCAGGCATGAACGAACCGTTTTACTTCCAGAAAGAGCGCACAATGGAGTAGATTTGGCCAAGGCGCATAATGTCTGCATCTGGTCGTAAATCCCATGCATAATGCCAATCTGGACCTGTCTGGATGTCAGACAGCATAAATATCTGACAGTCCTTCTTTGGCTGTGTAATTTCAAGACCACTCCGTACTAAGGTAGCTCAATTTGCACATGAGGTCTCTGCCAGCCAAATTGCAGGGACAACATGTACATAAAATGAATTGGTGCCGATTTGGAATACCATCTACAGATAAAGGCATATTTAGAGACTCAATCATCTCTACACCATTTGACATGGGAAAATTCATTTGACATGGGAAAATTCAACATGGAGTCATGCATGATAACAGACATTTCAGCACCAGTATCTACTAGAAAACTTAAGGGCTTACCTTCGATCAATCAGAAGGGTAACACAAGTGGTATCTTTGGACTTGGTAAATCTCTTAAGGAACTGCTTCAGTGAAAATTTGTCAGCTGTCTCGGCTACACTTAGGTTTATTGAGTGTCATCCTTAGTCATCCTTAGGTTTATTGAGTGTCATCCTTAGTCATCCTTAGGTTTATTGAGTGTCATCCTTAGTCATCCTTAGGTTTATTGAGTGTCATCCTTAGTCATCCTTAGGTTTATTGAGTGTCATCCTTAGTCATCCTTAGGTTTATTGAGTGTCATCCTTAGTCATCCTTAGGT
>JACXGI010018974.1:0-12560 GCA_016801175.1 Esox masquinongy
TAAAAGTTACCTCAATTCTAACACTACGCACAACTGTGCGTTTCATCCTAACCCTAAATCTAACCTAAACCTAAAAGTTACCTCAATTCTAACACTACGCACAACTGTGCGTTTCATCCTAACCCTAAATCTAACCTAAACCTAAAAGTTACCTCAATTCTAACACTACGCACAACTGTGCGTTTCATCCTAACCCTAACCACTGAGACGGAAACTTGATTTCCCTTCTGGGGACCTGCTAAAAACATGTGGGGACCGATTGCTCAGGTTTTCCTATCTTTATGGGGACATCAGGTCTCTGTACACATAGACGTGGATCAAGCGCACACGCACACACACACTAACATGCTCAACACACACCACAGTAAATATGTGTTTTGAAGATGAACCAGTCAAAATGACAGGTGAAGGCTTTGCACGGCCAGATGAACGCACCCCCCCATTCTAAACCGTATGATGTCATGGCCACATGAACGCACCCCCCCATTCTAAACCGTATGATGTCATGGCCACATGAACGCACCCCCCCATTCTAAATCGTATGATGTCATGGCCACATGAGCACACCCCCCCATTCTAAACCGTATGATGTCATGGCCACATGAGCGCACCCCCCCATTCTAAACCGTATGATGTCATGGCCACATGAATGCACCTCGCATTCTAAATATTCTAAACTGGGATGTTACGGCCACATGCATGCACCCCGCATCCTAAACATTCTATACAGCATTATGTCACGGTCACATGCATTCCCCCCTGCATTCTAAACATTCTAAACTTTGTGATGTCACAGCCACATGCATTCCCACTCGTATTCTAAACATTCTAAACAGTGTGATGTCACAGCCACATGCATTCTCCCCTGCATTCTAAACATTCTAAACAGTGTGATGTCACAGCCACATGCATTCTCCCCTGCATTCTAAACATTCTAAACAGTGTGATGTCACAGCCACATGCATTCTCCCCTGCATTCTAAACATTCTAAACTGTGTGACGTCACGGTCACATGCATGACAATAAGGGCCTCTAGAGGGAATGCACCCGCTGTAGGTTTTAAAAGTGACAACTTCAAACCCTTTTTATATGCAGCTTCATGTGGGTGAATCACAGGTTGTAGCCTATTCTGAGCTTTTAAATTTCCTGAAAACATATAGGGTATATATCCACAGGGCCCACATGAATTCAAGTATAGTATTTAGCATTAATAGTTTCCAGTGGAATCATTATTAATGTAAGGGAAGGCCTTCCATGTGGGCTATTAATCAAATGGATCCAATAAATTTATCAGATTAGCCATTTGATTGGATCTATCAATCAATGAAAACCGGCCTGCCCCATCAAACCACTGCCAAAAGACACACAGCCCACATGAACATGAACATATGTAGTCTAAAGCCTACGGACCGTGTGGAGATCATAAAAACACGCAACATACCCTACCCACAATCCACCAGTCTGGGCTGTAGAGTCGACAAGTTGCCTAAATCAGGAGAAAACATGCACTGTCCTATACATCAAAGAGGGGTGACCCACAGCAGCTTGCAATGTCCACTTGGTAGCCTATAGCCTCAGCGTGATTTCACGGATCGCTTCAGTATGAAACGTTTAGCCGAGGGGACATGAAGGTTCATAGGTGAAGTGAAAGTAAAATGGTTTAGGCTGAGGTTGAGAGTTAGGATTACATTTAGGGTTATGTTTTAGTGTTAAGTTTAAGTGTAGGTATTACAGTTAAAAGTTAAGATAACATTTCGGGTTAGGTTTTAGTTATAAGATTTCGTTTTACGGTTACAGGTTATGTATTAGGGTTAAGGGTTAAGGTTAGGGTTAGATATTACTGCTGGATTCAAACCTGGAAAGGGACAGCAAATGTAACCAAAATAACATTTGTCCTCATGGCTTTCAATTGAAAACCTTTGGAGATTAATTTATCAGTATATTTCAATCAGTGAATCCATGCTTTCTTTTTCATTAAGAGTAAGTCCATGTTGCAGTTTTTACAAGGCGTAAGTTTATGTTTTCAGAGTTGGGTACATATAGGTGCTTGATTTGGTCTCAGACACAAGACCAATTCGCACCTTGTCCCGATTAGTGATTGTCACGTTCACATTGACTCCCCAGCAGGAAACGTTCTAAGACGAGCAGTTTTGCGCAGGTGCATGAAATACCCATTTTTTTCTCTCGCTCGTGTTGACTTTACAAGAGATTTCTTCTCATGTTTCCTGGTTTGCTCAGAGCTGGCGTCTAGCAAATAGCAATTCCAAAAAACAAAATCCAAAGTAGCTGATGCTAGCCCTGAGTGGTCATCAAAACACAGCATGAGGTGAGTTAGAGATCAGAGGTAAGATGAGTGCCAAGTGGTCGTAAGGTCTACAATATCCGCAGTGTGCAACGACCTTTAGATCACAACCCCCCCCCCCCCCGGCACACACACACACAAACACACACAAGTTAAATTTTATCTCACACACGTCCAAGTTCTTTGGACTCAATCTTTTTAGCCATTCTAATGCTTGCTGACTTAATTTCTCTGTTTCCTTCAATGAAAAATGACAGCAACAGTCCAGGGAAGCTGGACATCTGTGTAAAAAGACAGACCCCTGCAGAGACCTGGTAGGACGGAGAGGAATGTGCGGAAAGAAGCAACAGTGACAGGGAGGACAGACACTGTAGTTTAACAGAGGCCACTGCAGAAGGTACTATCCACAAGTATTGCATGTTTTTGCTTTTCTCCAAATAGCTCTTTAGTGTTTAGTTAATTTTAATGAAACTCAGTATTTTATCCACCAAGCTCAAACCGTGGCTACGGACGTCTTCCCCACCTTGACAAACGTCTAATGTAGACGTCGAACTGGGGTAACGAATTCGTAGCCTATGAAAGTTACCTACGCAACGCAACCCAGCCCCACACTGTAGGAGATAGAATACAACAGAAACAATAAAAACAGAATATAACATAATTGATCCATGTATCTTACCTTAGTCTGAAAACATCGAGACTGTTGGGAGAGCTAAAGCTGAAGGTTTGGTTAGCGATTCATCTCCGATTCGACCTAAAATCTTGCTCTTTTCTGTACTACTCTGCTCTCTTCCCGTTCTGTGCCCATCTCCTCTATCTCCCCTCTTCTCTATCTCCGTCCCCTCTCCTCTCTATGCCTCCCTCTCTTTCTATCTCAACCCTCCCCTCTCCTTCAAAGAGGAGAGCAGCAACAGTCGCTGATTTCGACTGACAGTGGCGGTAGCATCACGTTCAAGCCTGTAGTGTCAGCCACGATATACAAAACGGACAAGACAGCGGCGCCACTGTTCTACCGACTGCTGTCTTGCGCATGCAGCTCTCCCTCCCTCTCTCTCTCTCTCGCTCTCTCTCTCTCTCTCTCTCTCTATTCTCTCTTTTCTCTTCTCTGTTCTGTTCTGTCCGCTATCGGTCTCTTACTGCGTCAGGAGCGCGCTGCTCAGCTGTGCCCTCTCTCTCTCCATCTCGCTCTCCCTCTCTCTCTTTTATTCCTCGCCTGGCGGCTAGACCGAAGCCAGCTGTTATTGAGCAGGAAAGAGATGAGACTGCTCTGCTACAATACAATGTATGCAATACAATAGTTTATTGTCAAGTTTAATTGGAAACGCGTTGGTTTCGGGCAGCTGTAGACTATTACGTGACAGCGTGTAACGGAACTACAGCGCCTCTAACCAGAATCACTTGTGTTCCAACGTTGTTTATTCAACGCCAAGGGATGTGGGGTTCATTCCCGCCGAGGCCAAACGCGTAGAAAAATTATGCTGTGCACACATGAATATCTGTGACTCAAACAACAAATATCATAACGGGACAGAGAGAGAGAGAGAAAGCAGGTATAGTGATCAGGTGTTGGCATGATGCCCAAGTGCACCATGGGTAGAAACTAACGGTCCTGACAGCCAACAGGCTTAATCTGCATTCTCACACACTCTCTCTCTCTCACACACACACACGCACAGACCTGGGCAGCCAACTGAACCTGCAGACAGGTGAAAGACAGAAGACAGAGAAGAACGACTGAAGAGAGAGAGATAAAAAGAGACAGGGAGAAAAAAAGGACACAGGAGAGGGAGAGTTACAGAGAGAGAGAGAGAGAGAGAGAGTAGATAGGAAATGAGGAGGAGGTAAAGAAGCTGTAATCCAAAAAACTTCAGGTAATGAATCTGCTCATGGACAGCTGTGGTTCAAGACTAGTTCAAGTGTGCGTTTGTGTGTGTGTTTGTGCGTGCACGTGTGTGTGTTTGAGTGATTTAGGTTGGTTTCAGCCACCCCAGTGGAGTTTGTAGTAGACTGACTGTATAGGAAGCATTGGTGGCAGGCAGAAGTAGCCGATGCTGGAGAGGAGAATGATGTAAAAGGTTTCTTATTACTGATCCCCAGTCGTTATGTTTGATTATATTAGTCTGGCTATGGTTACGTAACTTCATATGCTGATGACTGTCACTAATTTTGCCATGGTAAACACACTGAGAGAAACTCACACTAATACACACACAAACACACACACACACACACATACACGCTCACACTCACTGCTGTTGTCCCTAGAGTACAGCGCTAATGATCTCCCATGGGTCTCTCACTCACGGCAGATACAAGGGTGGAGAAAGAAGTGAGAGAGAAGAGAGACAGAAAAGAGAGAGAATATAATCTCAGACCAATAGGAAATGGATAGAGGTAAGGAAGTGATGGAGACAAAGAGAGAGACAGGAAAGGAGACTGAAGCAGAGAGAGAGAGAGACAGGGAGAGAGACTGAAACAGAAAGACTGAAGCAGAGAGAGAGAGACAGGGAGAGAGACTTAAACAGAAAAACTGAAGCAGAGAGAGAGAGACAGGGAGAGAGACTGAAACAGAAAGACTGAAGCAGAGAGAGAGAGACAGGGAGAGAGACTGAAACAGAAAGACTGAAGCAGAGAGAGAGAGAGAGACTGAGAGAAACATACTGGGAGAGAGACTGAGAGACATGGAAAAAGACAGGGAGATTGAAGCAGAGCGTCAGGGAGGGAGACAGAGAGAGAGAGAGACAGGTAGAGAGACTGATAGAGAGAAACAGGGAGAGAAACTGAGACACACATTTCCATATCTATAGCTGAAATGAAACATTTGGTCATTAAACTCACTGTCATTGTGGTCAGCCTCAATAACTGGAGACACATTCACTACAAAAGATTGAAGCACGCTGTTGGTGTGTGTGTGCGTGTGTGTTTGCGTGCATTTTTCTGAATGTAAATTACCCTTTTCATTTTGTAATAAGAATGGCAGATACATTTGTTTTAATTTATTTTTGTCTGTAATTTATTACAAACTGACGTTTAATTTTTTTTTCCATCAACTTATGAAAGGTCCCAACTAAAAATCGATTTTATTTTCCATAATTTTTCTATTAGTTTCTGCTCGTATGAACTGTGGGCAGCATCCATAAATCCTGTCATTGTCCTTCCACTGCTATGAAATTCTGCAACTATCTACTACGAAATAACTTCTGCTGTAGTGATGTCAGTTGGCAGGATGTTTAAAGGCGTCATTTGTCTCCACCATAAAATTATCATTATAACAAGAAGGGTATTAGGGAAAAATATCATTTGAAATGGAATACCCCAGTGGTGGGCTGTGGGGTGTTCCTAGTCACGCTCATAGAGTCGCCATTATCCTACAGGTGGTAGTGGATGGACTCACCAAAATACACCTTCCAAAATGTCCCCACCTGAAACTTTAAACGAAACTCAAAACTACAGCGATCGCGTGTCAATAACAAACACTATTTTTACATTTCTCTATATAATGTTCCCTATATAGTAATACCCTATTCCCTATATAATGATACCCTGTTCCCTATTTAATGACACCCTATTCCCTATATTGTGATACTCTATTCCCTATATAATGATACCCTATTCCCTATTTAATGACACCCTATTCCCTATATTGTGATACCCTATTCCCTATTTAATGACACCCTATTCCCTATTTAATGACACCCTATTCCCTATTTAATGATACCCTATTCCCTATTTAATGATACCCTATTGCCTATATAATGACAACCTATTCCCTATTTAATGATACCCTATTCCCTATATAATGACAAACTATTCCCTATTTAATGATACCCTATTGCCTATTTAATGATACCCTATTCCCTATATAATTATACCCTATTCCCTATGTAGTGAAACCCTATTGCCTATTTAATGACACCGTATTCCCTATATAGTGACACTATTCCCTTTATAATGACACCATGTTTCCTATATAATGACACGCTATTCCCTGTATAATGACAATAACCCTCACCTTTTGTGGGTGAAAGGTCCCTCAAAGGTCAACATTTTGTTATTTTAGTATCCTCACACACATGCACACACACAAAAACAAATCAAACTTATCTTATAAAGCTCTTTTTACATAATCAGATGTCACAAAGGGGTCATGCAGACACCCGGCCTAAAACCCCAAGGGGCAATAAGATGTTGAAGCACAGTGGCTAGAAACAACTCCTCTGAAATGTAGAGTCTCCCAGGGGACTTGGCCCAGTACTCCTCTGGCTGAGCTGGGTGGAGATTATTAAGGCCACATCCGGACATTCAAACGTTAAGGTGACCAGCAGGTCCAAAAGACCTACGCCTCGGGAGTAAATGTGAATGTCAGTTGGCTTTTCAGAATGGGGTGTTCAAAATTATCACGGTGGTCATTTAGGTGCAGAAGGCAAGATGCTCAGGAGAAAATATAATAAAAGTACATTGGCTTTTCATAGAAACATGTTAAGAGGCAGAGACAAAAATAGCAAAGCAACAATTTCAGCTGTGGGCAACGACAGCAGGAGTTGTCAAGAAGAATCTACATCAGCAACACAACCAGGTAGCTGGAACCAGGTGGCTAACGAGGAGAGATAGTTCGAAGGTGTCAGGCCTGGTTGTCCTGAGGCGTGTTCCAAGGGCCTGGTACCCCCATAAATGGTGGAATAAAAATAATAAAACACTTTCTCATTTAGTTCACCCCAGATCTTTAGGAGTTAAAGTCAGCCATCCAGAATGTCCAAGTAAACCACAAGTGTATTTGTGTTTACCGCTACCCCTGGTGGATGGGTTTCAAGTCACACACGCGTTTCACTCACACCGGAAAACTGACCTTCTGCTGAGACCAGACTGAATCTCACATGCGCCCACACACTCTATGATAAACACGATATTGTATTGGGCAGAAGACAGCCGATGGTCTTGATCTGCAGCTCCTCAATACACAGATATTTAAAATGGTAAAACAGGGTGTGTTTTTGTTTGTGTCTGCGTCTGTGATGTGCGTGTGCGTGCATGCGTGCGTGTGTGTGTGTGTATGTGTATGGGGGTGGGGGTCTCCCAGTCAGTTTTTGCCTCTAGATTTCACACAGCCATCGACTGCAGTCAATTCCACATGCCTGCATTCGTACGATGGTGACTGTGCATGTGTGGGGGCGACTGTGCGTGTGTGTGTGTGTGTGTGCGCACGTGTTAGACAATAAGTTTGTCTCTGGGCCAATTAAATCAGTTGTTATTGAACTTAGCAACCTTAGCTGTGATTGCAACATAATTCAGGTCAGGAACTAATTTCAACAGCATTGACCTGCATTGCGGCCCAAACTCCACTCCGTTCCCTACGAGGAGCACTGGGTCGCATAGAACCCCGATCAAAACAAGTGCCCTTCACGAGGAATTTGGGTACCATTTGGGACGTAGCCGTGGGTTACAAACCCAAGCTGCATTCATTATCACACTGTTTATGCGTGGATGCTGTGGCTGACGTTTGAATTCACACACATGCGTACACACACACACACACACACACCAATAAACACACAGACAGTGAGTGCTTGATACAGTACATAGAGAGCAGTGTGATAGTAATGGAGGGGTTTGGGCTCCAGTCCTCCCAGGGGGGGCTGGCCGTTTTTCATCCCAGCTGAGAGGCACTCTGCTGGGCCTCTCTCCTCCTAGACCTCCTCTCCACTACTCTTCCAGAGCAAGTCCATACATCCTCCAGTCCTAGACATTTATAGGCTCCCACTGGGATATATAAACACTCAACCACCGCGGGCTACATAGAGACACACACACACACACACACACACACACGCAGACACACACACACACACACACACACACACACACACACACAGACACACACAGGCAAACACAATCTGGATCGATAGAGCTGCAAATTAACCAATGAAGCAGGCATCCATAGAATTTGATGACCAGTAGATTACAGTGTGTGTGTGTGTGTGTGTGTGTGTGTGTGTGTGTGTGTGTGTGTGTGTGCGCGCGTGTGTGTGTATGTGTGTGTGCGCATGGCTAAAGATCCAATTCTGTTAGTCTTAGGTACCAAGATCAGATGGACCATCATAAAGTACTGATCATGGCTCCAGCTGAGTATAAAGCGCGTTCATGCCTGGTTGGAACCAAATCCTGCACCTCCAGTATCCCACCTGGGACCGTCCCCATATGCCACCCTATTCCCTCAATAGTGAACTCCATATGACACTACTGTCTCCTTAGTGAACTATTTATGTGGCCTGTTTTGTGCACAGTATGTTACATATTACATAAGTATGTTTCAGTGTGCATGAGCTGGAACAAATACTCAGACCCTCCAGAAGTCAAGTAGCACTGTTTATCAGCTTGATCTCAAACTCAAAATATGAGAGAAATCTCTACTTTTAATTGAGGTAAAAAGTGTAAAAAAAATCTTATTAGCAAATGTAATATTTTTCTCAAAGTATATCACTAAGAGCATTAATTCAGTCTTCGGTTCTTGCTTGTGGATTCTTCTCTTCAGCTCACTCCACATGTTTTCAGTGGGCTGAAATCGATCTGCATTGTATCCTCTATTGACGGGGCGTGTCCAGGAGGTGGCAATGGCCACCACTGAAAACTGATTGGCCACCCCAAAATCTCTGTGATCTGATAGGCTGTTACTCAAGTAGATCAACTCAATAGTGCAGGCCCAAAAATTGCTTAGTTAACCGCTGTCTAGCTAGTTTTGAGCTGGGTGCCGGATAAACCAAGGCAACATTGGCTTGTCTTCACTTGTAGAATAAGCCAACCAAGAATACAGTACTTTAACAACATTAAATGTTAAACACCACATTCCACACAACCTGTTCTTTAGTTGACATGTTTTAGTTAAGCAAAATATAAGTCTTAGCTCTAAGCACAGTCATTGCTGTCATCATGACAGTTTCCATTTTGGCCTTAAGGCACTTTATCTGGGAGTGTCCATCAAGATGATGCAGTCTTTCCAGCACAGGCTGCTGTAGCATTTGTAGGTAAAGGAACTAACCTTTTTGCCATTTTTGTTGTTTTCATCTAACCTTTCAAAAGTTTTAACACTAAATTGAATACAATATGTTCAAGTTCACCTACTGGTGTCCTAGTAACGGATTGCATTTTTGTCTTTAGATGCTTTACGGAGGAGTGACCAGCAACATGCAGATGAAGAGGACGGGATCCCATTACCAGGGCCCCTCAGTTAGGAGGCGACTGTGAAAGGGAGCCTCTTACACCTGGAAACAACCTCACATCGCCCAATGCCATATCTAGACCATATCTCGTTTTTGATAATGCTTGCATTCAATTCTACATTACAAACAATGAACCTAATAGTCAAATCACCAAACACGTTGTCTATACTCCGCCCAACACAACTGCTTTCCCTGCTGGTGTTCTAAAGCCTCAAGTAGTAAAGTACAACCTGGCTTGTACTTTACTACTTGATAATGTATCATTTGCAGATGTTTCACAATCCAGAGCATCGGGCCCAGTGCAGCCACATTTAAAGGTATTTCCAAGAACTATGCAAGGTAACAAGAAGAGGGCATTCAATGACTCTTGGTACAAATATCATCCATGGCTTGAGTACTCCCAAAGCCAGAATTCACCCATGACTTCCTGTTTTCAAAAGAATGGTGCATACATAAAAACAGGGTCCGAAGTACTTCTCTTGACACGTAGCCTACAATATGCAAAAGTTTGTCATCAATCGATATATGAAATGTTTGGTTCACAGAAGTGTTTTTATTTGCGGATTGTATTTCAGCTTGCTCTTAAAAACCTAAAAACATATGAGCAGAATAGACTTTGATTATTATAGATTTTACATGTATTTAATAAAGTGAAACAAATAAATACTTTGCTGATGTTAATACCATCATTTCTAAGGATGAACCTAAAAAAAAGGGCTACCTGACCTGCAAAGAGATGTTAGCAATAGTTACCAGTAGGGAAATGGACATCATAACATCTGGCCATTAGTGCAGATCTGGAATAGACCTGGTTGAATACCTTAATGCAGTGGTTATCAAATCTCTCCTGGGGACCCCCATTCCATTAGATGTATTCCTGAGCTAGGGCACCTCTATCAACTTGTCAACCAATTGGCTGCTTGATTCAGGTGAGCTACTTCAGGATAACAACAACATTTTGAGACTGATGGGTATTCCCAGGAAAGATGTGAGTACGACTGACTAATGCATCATTCCTTTCATACAATCATGATGGGTGGAAAGTAGAATGTTGCATCTTGAGTTGCATCTTGAAATAGCTGAGTTGGTAGTGATATCTCTTTCAAGTGAGCAGTAAACGGCACAATGATATACAGTTCTGACCTTGAATGCAAACCCTAACAATACATTTGGAATTGTTTCATTTGAACAGGGAAAGGATACAATTATTAGCTGAATCCTTCAATGTGTTGAATCATGACAATTCTAATGAAAAAAAAAGTATTGTGGTTTAAAATCTTATGGCCCCCTAAACGGGGTCTGTGCCCCACCTTGGCCACCACAGTCAAAATGTTCTGGACACGCCCCGTCTATTGAACAGCCACCCGGGGGAGAAATCTTGGGGCGAATGTGGTTCTGTTGTAAGATTTGCATGATTATCTGGGCAGCTGCATTCTGGATCCTCTGGAACACAACAGAAACCATACTGGCACTCCTGTTGGCAGTTCATTGCAGTAGTCAAAAGGACATGTCGAGCAGGGCTCAAACACGAGCCTTTCCGTATTTACGCTAAATGAGAATGACACGATCCTAGCGATGTTACATGAAAAAGAATGACACTTTCTTGCGGTTGCAGAAAAATGTACTTCAAATGAGAGCTCAAAGTCAGAAAAAAAATCACATTAATGTTTCTGAACGCCCACCTCCCCACTTCCCTCTTGTTTGTTGACATCGTGTTGTCTCGGTGACTGTTACATTAATGAAACGGTCAAAATAAATAACAAAACCGTGCCGTCTCTGTGCGGTGCATTGAAGCCAGATTGGACAGGTTCATTGAGATGTCTGAAGGTCAGTTCCCCAGCAGTGCCGAGACCAGGCGTTCCAGGATATTTGATTGAAAGAGCAGGTTGGAAATTGGTCTGTAATTGCTAAGGGTGGTAAGGTCCAGTCCATTTTCCCAAGAATTAGGAATAGAACCTTTATGGTTTTGGCAAACAGTAGTTATAGTTAGTGGTTAGCTGGGTATCATGAACGCTGTGGGAATAGGATCAAATGGGCTGATAGTTGGCCACGTATTGTTGACCATAAGAGGCAGATGTCTGAGTAGTCAATGTGGGGGAAAAGTGGGGAAATTGTAGCTGGGAGGCTGGAAATGAATCAGAGGGGCAGTTCCTAAACAAAAGTTGGATTGAAAAACTTTGAATCCTGAGGGATCGACTGAGAGGGTGAAGGAGGAGTTATGTGGTGGTTCAGCTATATACAGGTGCTGGTCATATAATTAGAATATCATCAAAAAGTTGTTTTATTTCAGTAATTCCATTCAAAAAGTGAAGCTTGTATAATGTATACATTCATTCCACACAGACTGATATATTTCAAGTGTTTATTTCTTTTAAGTTTGATGATTATAACTGACAACTAATAAAAACCCCAAATTCAGTATCTCAGAAAATTAGAATATTGTGAAAAGGTTCAATATTGAAGACACCTGGTGCCACACTCTAATCAGCTAATTAACTCAAAACACCTGCAAAGGCCTTTAAATGGTCTCTCAACCGCACCCTGGGGAGGATTGTGAAACAAAACCCATTCAAAAATGTGGGGGAGATTCACAAAGAGTGGACTGCAGCTGGAGTCAGTGCTTCAAGAACCACCACGCACAGACGTATGCAAGACATGGGTTTCAGCTGTCGCATTCCTTGTATCAAGCCACTCTTGAACAAGACACAGCGTCAGAAGCGTCTCGCCTGGGCCAAAGACAAAAAGGACTGGACTGCAGCTGAGTGGTCCAAAGTTATGTTCTCTGATGAAAGTAAATTTTGCATTTCCTTTGGAAATCAAGGTCCCATAGTCTGGAGGAAGAGAAGAGAGGTACAGAATCCACGTTGCTTGAAGTCCAGTGTAAAGTTTCCACAGTCAGTGATGGTTTGGGGTGCCATGTCATCTGCTGGTGTTGGTCCACTGTGTTTTCTGAGGTCCAAGGTCAACGCAGCCGTCTACCAGGAAGTTTTAGAGCACTTCATGCTTCCTGCTGCTGACCAACTTTATGGAGATGCAGATTTCAT
>JACXGI010018975.1:0-12643 GCA_016801175.1 Esox masquinongy
ATGTTTTCTGCCAGACTACAGTCAAAGAGCACAGGCTCCTGGGACACAATGCCCATCTGGAGCCTCAGCCAGTGGATGTTCAACTTCTTAGCATCCCTGTTGTCCAGCCTCTGAGGAAGAGGAGGAAGTGTCAACATACACGTTGGATAATCCTCTAGGTTATTTTATCCGTGGCCTTAGTGGGGCAATAAACGTCCACATGAACATGGGCATGTACACACACAAACACGTTCACACTTGAGTGTGAACACAAACCTTGAGCAGGACATTAACCTCCACAAACATATGCCAATCAAGCAGGACGATAACCTATAAGGTCTCAGTACAGTACAGCCAGGATATGACATGGTTGTGAAGCAACAGTCAACATTCTGATCTGTCAATCAGTAGCTAGGGTTCCACCTTCTCCAGTATTCTACAATCTGCATAGACAACAGACAATACGGGTAGTTTCCTTCCATCGGTGTGTTTCCACTATATAGAACTGAACTGTGGGCGATAAAGTAATGTACATAAACTGTACTTTCTCAATGAAATGTTCATGAACCAAATTGAAATCTATAGCTACATTTTCAACTCTACCAATTTTTCAAAAGAAACACAAGCACTAGCCAACAGCTAGCAAAAACTGTGCAGGTAAGGTTGATAAGATTAATATGGATAAGATCAATGTTATTTGTATTTGTCAAAGAACAACCATCATGTAGTCTGAGCGGAACAGGGAGGACAGTTGTGATGTTGACATAATCTATGACAATTCTGCCCTCTACTGCTCAGAGATCTCACCAGAACAACTGGTGAGACATAAACATCTTAAATACCTATTGACAAGGAGCATCCTTAAAAATGCACTTTGAAGTTCATGGTCATAATTCACTTTTTATTTGTGATTTAATTAACTGCATGCTTTCCTGAATTGTCATGGTAGGAAAAGTGAATGTAATTTTGTGACTCCAGGCATTAAGGCATTTTCACCACCGTTTCATGCAAATTCTCTATGGACATCATTAACATTTACTGACACTTGTTGGAAGTGGAATCTTAATGCAGGTCAAATTGACTTCATAAAGTATTTTTTTTTCTCAACATGCAGCGTCCTCGGTGGTGCTGAGAGTGGACTCACATTTCCATACACTTTTTTACAAATGATAGTCACTGTGAACCATGTACCCAATGGTGGGATGGGCCTGTAGCTCTCCACCAGTAGCAGTAACTGATATGACCTCCTAGTCCCCAGAGCATTCACTGAGTTTAGCTGCAGCTACTGTGTACAGTGTATGTAATATATATATATATATATATATATATATATATATATATATATATATATATATATATATATATAATGTCTTTTATATAAAACATTTTAAACTGTAGTCTCATTGCAATGTGAGTGACACTACGAGCTACGTCCCTAGAACTCCCATGAGCACTACCTGCATACAGTGTTTGATTGTGGTCCATTTGTGTTAGGCCTATTGCCTTGCGCTTGCGCGCCAGTGATTGACAGCGTGAACAAGACAGGCTACGATGTAACACACCATAGTCAACTTTTATCAAGTAATTTTCCAACAACAAAATTGTGGCTAGTGAAAATGCTGAGTGGCTGGTAACTTTGGAAAACCACTAGTCACAGTAGCTGGTGAGCAAAAAAGTTAATGTCAAGTGCTGATTTGGACAATGCTAATTACAGACTGGGACACAGCTGAATAATGGATTGTTTTAAAAAATGAATCTGTGTCTTCAGGATTATCTCTTGGTGAGTGGACTTTGAGAAAATATTATTGAATGTAATATTGAGTAATACTGAATAATATTGAACATTGGACAGAACTTAAAAAAAAAATGCCACTAATTTTTCTGAACATTGGACAAAAAAAATAATGCCACTAATTAATTTAAATAATATGCATTTCAATTATTAGTTGGGGGGTTATACACAATCCAATAATAATCTGTGAGTTTATTTGACTATATAAAATAAGTGTCCAATCCAAATGGAATTTAATTGGAATTGACGAGCAATTCTGAACTGACCCCAACACTGACATTCACATATTTAGACATATGAAGGTCTCTATGTTTTGATGTATTTGAATGTTGAAATTTCAACAAATCACTCACCGTTACCTTGATTATTGTCCATACTGCTTTAATACTCAAAGTGAAAAACCATGTTTGATAGTCAAAATGTGACATTCGTTTAGGTGTTTATGTGTGTGTGTGTGTGTTTGTCTGTGTCATGTGACATGTTTTTATACATGTATGTGTGTTCTCACCACTGTACCCTGGAGTGGGTCATAGAACCTCTCCAGTAGTTGTATGGTGGTACTCTTCCCACAGCCACTGCTGCCCACCAGGGCTAGAGTCTGTCCCTTCTGCACCTTCAAGTCCAGCCCCTGCAGGACAGCAAGGTCTGGACGGGACGGGTAGTTGAACCTCACCCCCTCAAAACACACATTACCATCAAAGTGGTCCTGGAGGGAAAGTAGAAAGGCCGGACAACATCAGTTTATGAAATAACCCCCTAGCAAAAACTATTCAATCAAACAGAATGTGTGTGTGTACCGGTGTTTCGCCCTCCTGTGAGCAGTTGTCTATGGCAGGTTCTCTGTTGATGAGCATCATAAGGTGAGATGCTGATATCTTGGCCTTGGCGTAGTTAGGAGTGAAAGAGTTGGCCTCTCCTACGGCCATGGCCCCATAAAGCATTGCAGAGATCACCCTTCAGAGTGACACAGAGGGAACACACTGTTACATATCCAATATTTGTCCTAAAGGGATAGTTTGCCCACAGTTCAAAATAACATGATTACCTTGTATGACAGCAGTATTTGGACACAGTATAACAGTCATCCATGCTTTTGTTTTGTTAACCTTTATTGGCATGTTTTGTTTGTGTCCAAATCATTTACAAGAAAAATAATTTGCAGTCCAGTTATCTGGTGCACCAGTCTAAATTCAAGACTTCCAACCAAACAGAACCTCACTGGCAACAGTCCTTTCCCTCTGGTTGTGTTGCAGATATACCTAAAGACACAGACCATCTGTATTCATTAAACCACTGGTCATCTGAACATTCAGAAATATTGATGTGGCCTCAAAAGTTCATGTACTCTTATTATCTTGAACCAACACAGTGAGAAGAGGACTGGCCACCCCTCAGAGTCCAGATTCCCTCAAAGTTTCTGACCCAAATTGGGGGGTTTTCCTAGCTACTGTGCATTAACTGTTGTTGCTTGCTCTTTGGGGTTTCACACTGGGTACTTGTATAACACTTTGTGTCAACTGCTGATGTAAAAAGGGTTTCAAAAATACATTTGAGTGATTGATATCAATTCATGTCAGGGGTCATGCTTCAATAACGACAGTTTTACGACTGCTTATGCAATGGTAATGAGTCACTAGATTTACCCTAACCACTGTTGACCACTTACCTTGACGCCTAGAACGTGTACACACAATCACACATGCACAAATGCACACGCACACGCATCAAACATAGCCATGCAAACCATTTTAAATCACTCTAACCCTAAACTGGAAAAAAATAAATTTACCAATGCCTTCACTGAATCACATGACAGGAGACTAGGAACAAAGTCTATGCTTAATTTACACACTGCACATCAGAAGTCCACATATTTAAAATGCAGCTATTGTTGGTTACAAGATCTTATTAAAAAGAAAACGATCTGACATGATGTGTCTTGATCTCAGCCTTTGAATGAACAAAAGTCTCATTTTTAATCAGGGTGTGTAGACTTTTGATAACCACTGTACCTGCCTTAACCTGCATCCTACATTCTGAACTGGACCTGATCTTGTCCGTATGGACTTCACAATCAGATTCTTATGCATATTTTAATTGTCTACATTTAATCTCATATTTAAACTTGACAAGATCAGGGCGATGGACACATCAGAATCAAATATAGCTAAACAGGAACCATCCCTCAGTCGTAAACATGAACACATGGCTCAGATAAACCCATCCAAGGTGGTATCTACTGTACTCACAGGAAGACATGCTCAAAGGTCATAAAGTGTTGTTCTATCAGCCAGGCCCCGAAGCGGAAGCAGCCTGCATATGCAAAGTAGATCATGGCCTGAGAGAAGGAGAATGTGATCCCGTACACATGGGCCTTCTTCTGGGAGTTCCTTCATAGGGATATTTAAGAAGGGGGGGGTTATATTAACAAAAGTAATATAGTGAATTTACATTGCTGTGTTTTCAATATACTTGCCATGAGTAGAACATACTGATAGAACTAAGTTTTAAGAGGAACTTTTTAGCATTCATACTTGTAAGGCACTAGCAAGTTCTCCTGGTACAGAGACTCAAACTTCTGTTCTCTTGTGAGAGATGCCACAGTACGAATGTTCTCTATGGCTTCTGTAGCGATCTGAGAAACACACACACACACACACACACACACACACACACACGAGAATAATGTATACACATTCTCTGCAGCAAACTATTGGGGATATGAAAGAAGGAGTGTGTGTGTGTGTGTGTGTGTGTGTGTGTGTGTGTGTGTGTGTGTGTGTGTGTGTACCTTGCCAGCCTGTTCTAGCTCTTTCTTATCTTTGACAGCATGACCAGAGAGTAGCTTCATCTGTACGGCTCCAGCTACAGCCATGACGGGGACAACACACAGGATGAGTAGAGTCAGCTGCCAGCCGTAGACAAAGGAGATGATCAGACCGGTGCCCAGGTTTGCCACGTTCTGGGCCAGAGTGGCCAACCGCACTCCTGTAGCCTGGAGAGGGATAGAGGGTTAGTGTCGTTCCTTTATGTGTGTGTGTGTGTTGTGTGTATACTCACCCCTTGTACTTGTGCTGCGTCTGTAGCAAGTCTAGTGGTGAGAGCTCCCACGCTGTTTTTGTGATGATCAAACCAGCCCAAATCCTACAAGAGAAAAGAAACATTCACATGCCAAAATGTCCTCAATAATTTCAATATGAGTCTTTTAAAAACTCTGTAAGCTTAAATAAACAGTCTTACCTGTCTCATCATGGCTTTAAAGGCCATCAGTCTAACCTTCATGGTCAGAATCTCACCGGCCTTGCCAAAACAGAAGCCCTGGAGAGGACATAGCATTGTCACATAGTGAGAAGTGGGTTATATTTACTGTCTAGAGGCTGTATGTTGCTGATATACTGGATAAACGGTTTGTTCAGATCAAATGTTTGGAGAGAAAGGCCAATGCCTGTTAAACAACACACATTATTAACCTCCCAATCTACACAGAGAATTTTAAACCTTTTTTTATAATGCTGACTGCCAGAAGAACAACTATCTCTTCAGCACTATCAATCAGATCTTTATAGTAGTGGAAAAATGAAACATGGAGTTTGCCAAATTGCACTTCAAGGAATCTGAGAGCATGAGGAAAAAGATAACCCGTCTGATGAGACCAAATCTGAACTATTAAATCTGAATGTCAAGCGCTATATGTTGCCCAAAATAATGACCTGCTCATCACCTGGCTAATACCATCCCTATAGTTAAGTATGGTGGTGGGACTGGGAGAATGTACAAAGCTGGTAGAGGCATACCCAAGAAGACTAAAATCTGTGATTGCTGCCAAATGTGACTCCACAAATTGTCCTAAACTGTCTTAATTTTTATGTATTTGAAATATGTACTAAATGTTTTTCATTTTCAATAAATTGGTAAAAATAAATGAAAAATGTTGTTTTGTCATTATGGCGTATTGTGTGGTGATTGATGGCAAAAATAATAAATTAATTATAAATTAAGTACATGATAACAAAATGTGGAGAAAGTGAAGGGGTCTAAATACTTTCCAAATACACGGTATCTCGATATAGACTGTCCTGAGTCTGCTGGGAGTTGCTGTGATAAAGCAGCGGCTTAAAAATAGAAATCGGACCAAATAGAAAAATATATAGGCTATATTTTATCGTTCTTACCATAAGCTCACAGTGACAATGCCGTCACATTTGGCATGAGAGGTTACTGTAGGTCGTAACCATGCCAGAATATTCGGTGAAACACTTTACCAACTCAGTGTCCAGACATAAGGGAGCGAGCAATGGCAAGGATGCCAACATAATCAAGAAAGTAGACCACCCCAAATAATTATGTCCTGACAGAAGCAATAAACAATGCAACGTTCCAGAACTGCACAACAGTCTGCACAAGGTTGTCACAATCCATAAACCAATCTGGAAATTTTACATACAAGGATATTTATTTAAAATGTGATTGTATGGAAAAAAACGTTTGAATGTAGTTCAGACAGGAAATGCCACGTTTTGGTTTAACTACCTTTTAGATAAACAATGCTCAACAATACACATAGGATGTCTAAGATTTGAGGTAACTCACTGTCATCACATGATCGTGTATACAATACTTTTAATAACAACATTAACACTGTAATATTATAATAGCAATCCCTATAGCCATAAGCAAGTTGGGCAGTACCAATCCCCCCGCAGAAGGAGACAGAATCAACAGGTGGATGCAGAGGTGGTGGGTGGGTTTTACCAACACACCAGCAGAGTAGCAGACAGTGACTGACTGACTTAAATAGCTTTTTTTAATCATATATTTAGAATAAATGGAAATCCGGGCAAAATGTATGATACTATTTCAACAACAAAATTATTTCTAATGCCCATTCCTAATAGAAGAAATAATACAGCAAAACATGCTAAATGGCAACATACAAAAAAGACACTGTACCCTCCCCAAACTTAAAATCCCCAAAACACAATCCACCCTAAGTGTGACAGCCCTCCCACGTCATTGACTTACCTTAGTATTATAATTATTATTGTTATTACCACTGTAACTATGACAACAGTGTTGTCCTGACAGTGACAGTACAAAAGTGATGTGGGTATACCTGAAGGAACATGGTTACAAAGGAGACAACTCCAATGGCAGCAAACATGAGAGCGAAGAAGGAGGAGCGTTCTCTGACCACCTCCTGGTCTGCCTCTGCAAACACCTGGAACATAATGCCAACACAAACATGATAATCTGATGTTATTCCATTTTCTGGAATATTCAACATAAATCAATGATTTGGAAGAAGTTGAAAAACAAAGGAAATAAGAATATTTAACGCACCGCAATAATTTTAGAGAAGATAACCGCAAAGAGTGGCTGCATGCCTCCGTTGATAGTGGCACAGAACACACCAAGTACTATGTAGGGCCACTCAGGAAGGTTCAGCTTCATCACTTTCAGGAACGACACGGGAGGAACCTCCTCTTCCTGTACAGACAGAGATTTTGGAAAACATTGCAGTGTTTTCACTACTGAGCCCAGATCAGAACGGGAGCATCCATTTTGCTCCTCACAGCTTCATGTCCCTACCTCCCCCACCTCCTCCTCAGTCTTGTCCTTGTCTTCTTTCTCTGAGCCGATGAAGGATGAACCCTTGATAGATTTCCTCCTGATGAGGCTCGGCTGGGAGAGAGATGTCACCGATGGACTCTTCTCCAGAACCTGCTCCTCCACCACCTCATCCTTCTCATCACTTTTGAATGTCTTGTTGAACACAGAAAGTGTGAATGAAAATCTGTCCAATTTTTGGGTCACTGAAGTGTGTATGTAAATGTGTTTCCTAAAAGATTCTAAGTTAATTGCGGGGGCACCGATTTTCCTAGGATGGTCCAGGGGCAATTTTTCCTTCTTCATGTTGTTGTATTTACAGTAATAAACTGTTCCTTATATCGTATCTAGATACAGACTAAACTTTTGGTTCAACAGCAACTGTGGCAGATTGAAATGATGAGACATCGGATTATTTTAGCAGCCAAATGTTTTCAAATATGTGAAACACATAACGAATGAGGATCCAATGTAATGTTTCCAAATAATTTGTGGATTCCTAGTAACAAATAACATGACATTCTTCTTCATTTTACTGAAATCTTGTGCCCTGACTTTAAGCAAAAATATCACAGATGAGACAAATATTTTGGCTGCCCCTTCAAGGGCAGAGGGTTACCTTGGTGATGGAACAAACAGCACTTGCTGTTTCTATGATAATTTCTGGTGCGATGCCCCTCGGGTGTTTAAATCTGAGTATACTGTAGTAACCAGACGTTAGCTGGCATTAGCTACTTACATGAAATTTGGTGCTGCCTTTGCTACTCATTCACTTTATCAGGCTACAGTACAGCCCGTAACGTTAGAGCAGGGCGATGATCTTGTTTTTGTGTCGTTGTAGCCATCCCTCTCTAGCCGAGCAAGAGGGCGGGACAACCTGTGAGCAATGCGCATTGAACCTAGGTTGCTTGGTAATCCCAAATGTCTGTAATGTCAATGCTGATGTTAGAGGTGACCTCGGACTGTGCACTCGCACGTCAGGCAAAATAATATAAGATAATACGATTTCGGCGTACCCCGGCTGCAGTAAATGGGTGCAGGAAACACAGGTATGGTATCATTTTGGTGACAATGTAACCTAAATGGTGACGTAGATGTGAGGTGTGTGTGGAAGGAATATTCTGTCTGTATGAATGACTATTACCTGCATGGTGACCAGTGTGTGGTAGACACCTTCTTTTTCCATCAGTTCCTTGTGTGTTCCCAGCTCTACGATCTCTCCGTTCTGGAAGCCAGCGATGACATCAGCATTACGGATCGTAGACAGACGATGGGCCACTATAATGGTAGTACGACCCAGTCTGACCTGAAGGAAAAGACAGATGGAGAGAGAAGGTGGATAATGGCAATGTTAAGTATTATACATATTAATGAACTGCTGTGTGTGTGTGTGTGTGTGTGTGTGTGTGTCCGTCCTGCACCTTGTCCAAAGCAGCTTGTACGATGGTCTCACTCTCGGCGTCAAGAGCTGAAGTGGCCTCGTCCAACAAGAGGATCTTGGGGTTGCGTACGAGAGCACGAGCGATAGCGATCCTCTGTTTCTGTCCTCCGCTCATCTGGGTTCCTCTGTCTCCAACCAGAGTCTCAAACTTCTGCTCAACATTGACAATACATCAATCAATAATATCATGTAATCAACAATTTAGCCTGAGTAATAAAAAGAACTACACACATTCAGACACATTCAGACACAGTAACGTACATCAGGCTGAGACATGATGAAGTCGTATGCGTTGGCCTCCCTGGCAGCCTGTTCTATCTCCTGCTGTGTGACATCAGGTCGGCCATAACGGATGTTTTCAGCGATGGTGGTAGCAAAGAGGATGGGCTCCTGACTCACCACGCCAATCATCTCTCTCAGGAAGCGCACGTTCAGAGAGCGCACATCATGGCCGTCCACACACACCTTCAGAACAGAGAGGGTATGAACAGATGTTACTGAAAAGAGAGGGTATTTGATGCCTATAACACTTAGAAAAACCCTGATGGTTCACAGTTCAGACCTCTCCCACAACAGAACAAATAAAACCGTGTTTGTGGAGATAAAAAGGTGTTTGTGTTCCACGATACTCACTGATCCCTCTTGTGGGTCATAGAACCGCTGCAGTAGTTGAACAGTGGTACTTTTCCCACAGCCACTACTGCCTACCAGAGCCATGGTCTGTCCACTACGCACGGTTAGAGACATACCATTCAACACCTATAGAAAAACATGGTAACACACCATTCAACACCTGGTGACCCAAAGTTTTAATGGACTCACACAGTAACACACCACTCAGCACCTATAGAGAAACACAGTAAAACACCATTCAACACCTATAGAGAAACACAGAGTAAAACACCATTCAACACCTATAGAGAAACACACAGTGAAACACCATTCAACACCTATAGAGAAACACACAGTGAAACACCATTCAACACCTATAGAGAAACACACAGTAAAACACCATTCAACACCTATAGAGAAACACACAGTGAAACACCATTCAACACCTATAGAGAAACACACAGTAAAACACCATTCAACACCTATAGACACACACACACAGTAAAACACCATTCAACACCTATAGAGAAACATAGTAACACACCATTCAACACCATTCAACACCTGGTGACCCAAAGTCTTAATGGACTCACACAGTAACACACCACTCAGCACCTATAGAGAAAAACACAGTAACACACCATTCAACACCTAGAGACACACAATAACACACCATTCAAAACCTATAGAGACACACTCGGTAACAAACCATTCAATAGCAATGGAGGAACACACAGTAACACACCATTCAACGCACAAACACACACAGGTAAAGCCTGCACCTACTTTGACCTCCGGTCTTGAAGGGTAGGTAAAATGGATGTTCTTAAATTCTATGTTCCCTCTGATGATATCAGGCTTGTGGCCTTCATCTGAGTAGCTGTTGATGGTGGATTTCTGAGACAAAAAAGGCCGTAGTTTCAAACATAAACATACAGTTAAAAAAGAACAAGATGACAAATGATTACAACTCTGGATGTCCTCATTTTGCTGAGTGTACATGACACCATTAGTATTAAAGGTTCATTTCATTTCCATTGCCTGTTTTTCAGCCAATGTTTCATGACAAATGAAGCATCCTATTTATACAGCAGCAGTGCACGTGCACACACACACACACACACACAACTACTTAAAAGATGCCTGTATTCCTGACTGCAGTGCTGACTAGGGAAGCATTGTCTGATTGTACTGCTTCCAAAAACGTATAAAGGGATGCCCTTTCTCTCCCCTTTCTCAGAGTAACTGTTGGCCGGTGCAGGTTTCTCTATGTGTGTTAGCTTAGCCATATTTATTTACACTAGTCTGTGTTGCAGAGTGTTTATGTCTGTCTGTGTGTCAGTCTCTCAGATCTGTCCTCCTGGGTCACCTCACCCTTCCTCTTATTTTGGTCTCATTGTTGTGCCCGTGCATGTGCGTTTGCGCGCGCGCGCGTGTGTGTGTGTATCTTAGTAGACATGTGTTTATGTGATTGGGAGAAGAGTTCAAAAAATTTGCCATAGAATGCTATTGAAATTAAAAGATTGTATCACAATGCAACATTCTTTTGGTCAGGTGAGTATTTGTAATCAACTGTGTGTTATAACCTGAAGGCAAAGTGAAAAATTAAATATTGAGAATCATTACCAAACGCACAGTGAACTAAGTACAGTTCATTCAACTATATCAACAGTGACCAGGTCTGCTCTGTGTTAACCCTGATCTGCCCAGACTGTGTTTGAGTGTGTGTGTGTGTAAGGGAAGAGTCACTGTGTTACATTGTCGATGATGTTGTAGACTTTGTGTGCTGCCCCGCGGGCGCTGGCGAAGGCCTGGATATTAGGAGAAGTCTGTCCCATGGCAAATGCACCAATCAGCACTACGAAAAACACCTACAGGACACAAATGCACATCAACAATGTGTTCATACATTCACGTGTTTGTGAGAAAGAGAGGGAGAGAGCGTGTTTGTGTGATCCTGGTTTTACTATACATGTTCATGTTTTTAGCCATGCCCATTCAGTAAAAGGACAACTTCCAGTATTAAGGTAAAATGTACAGTTTGGGTGAGTATTAGAATTGGGTTACTCTTAGGTTAAGCAATTACAGGCTAGGTGTTAGGGCTCTGTTAAGTTAGGCATTGGGGCTATGTTAAGTGTTGTGGCTATGTTAAGTTTAGGCATAAAAATTAGGTAAATGAGGATTAAGGTTTAGTTAAATTGAGCGGATCATAGATGACTGATTTTCTGCTCCTGACAAAAATAGAAATACAAATGTCTGTGTGTGTGGCTGTACTCACAGTGAGGACCGTTCCAATGGTGTATTCTCCAGACTGGATGAGGGTGCTGCCGTACCAGAAGGCCAAAGCGTATGACAGGTAGATAATAAGGAAGGTGAAGCCCATAGCGATATTGGCAGAGATGGCTTTACGGATACCCATGTTCTTAGCATCCTCCAGGTTCTTCTGGTACCTGACGTAAAACATGTTTTCTATATTTGCAAGAGATTTTTGGAAATGTACTCCCATTCAAAAAAATATATTTTTCTTAACCCCTAACCCTTACCCTAATATTTTTCACAGACACTTCTGGATAAAAGGACAGAAGGTCTGGTGAAATAATCTGTTAAACATGGCCTTAATTAGCCAATATGAAAGTTGTCAGAAATTCTCTTTTTTTGTCTTAGTCTGCCAACGTAGCATTGCCCACAACATCTTCCCCCATGTGTCTTATGCAGCCAGCTGAATGGACAGTGCAGGTGATCCATCTTTATACCGCATTGAGTCGGGGAAGAACAAGGCAAATAATTGTTCATTTTAATAAAATAATGTTACTACGGTAGCAAGCTATCCTGTTACAGCTATTAGCAGGTTAGCTTCTCTTTGTATGATAAAGTGGCTGGCTCAGACTAATCTGGAATAGTCACATGTTGGTTTTGTTGGTTAAATGTCAGAAACACGGCTCCACTTTTTTGTTGATTTATGATATGTGAGGACCTCTGGTTCTCACAAATATAGTTTAATGACCACACACACACCTAGTGATCTCCCTCTGTTGTCCACCGAATGCGAAGACAGTTCTGACAGAAGACAGCACCTCCTCAGCCACGGCTCCAGCTTTAGCATACGCTCCCTGCTCCAGAGATGTGAACGACGTCAACACCTAGACAGAGGACAAAATACAGGAAGACGGCAGTGAAGACAAGTATATGAGTGTGTGTGTGTGTGTGTGTGT
>JACXGI010018976.1:0-12625 GCA_016801175.1 Esox masquinongy
CCCCCCCCATGTGTCTTGGGTGATTAACCTGGTCCCCCCCTCCACACACCTCCCGGCAGCCCCACACCACGGGTTGGACGGAGCCACAGGGTGCTTCCCCGCCCTACAACCGCATTGGTCCCTGACTGTCCACATGCCTCCCCCATCAGGACCAAACCAGCCAATCGGGCGCCAGTCGCAGAGTCAGCGTCGCGACGGGACAGAGCTTCTGCATTCCCATGCCAGGTCCTTGACCTGTAGACGACGACAAATTTGTACAGTCTTCACCACAAGCCAGTGTGTAACGCTGCTGTTACTCTCCCTGGTCTGTTTTCGTCCAACAGTTAGTAACAGAGGTGACCCACACGGAAAACTCATGCAAAACATATATGCACATATGTGTAGAGGATTTCTCAATGCATATTTACATATGTGCCCTGAATTTGTTCATGAAATACAGTTGTGCTCAAAATTTGCATACGCTTGGAGAATTGGTAATATGTGTACCATTTGGAAAGAAAACATGAATGAGCAGGCAAAACACATGTCTTTTATTTCTTATGGGATTCACATTCAACTGTAGGTAGGACTGTGTATTGCCCCCTTTAGCATCAATGAAAGCGTACAGTCTTTTGTAATAGTTGTCTATGAGGCCCCGAATTCTTGCAGGTGTTATAGCTGCCCATTAGTCTTGGCAAAATGCCTCCAGGTCATGCAAACTCTTTGGTCGTCTTGCATTAACCGCACGTTTGAGATCTCCCCAGAGTGGCTCAATGATATTAAGGTCAGGAGACTGTGATGGCCACTCCAGAATCTTCACCTTTTTCTGCTGTAACCATTGGAGGGTCAATTTGGCCTTGTCCTTAGGGTCATTGTCGTGCTGGAAAGTCTAAGAGCGTCCTTTGCGCAGCTTTCATGCAGAAGAATGCAAATTGTCTGCCAGTATTTTCTGATAACATGCTGCATTCATCTTGCCATCAATTTTTACAAGATTCCCCATGCCTTTATAACTCACACACCCCCAAAACATCAGTGAGCCACCACCATGCTTCACAGTGGGGATGGTATTCTGTTCACTATAGGCCTTGTTGGCCCCTCTCCAAACATAGCGCTTACGGTTGTGACCATAAAGCTCTATTTTGGTCTCGTCACTCCAAATTACAGTGTGCCAGAAGCTGTGAGGCGTGTCAAGGTGTTGTCGGGCATATTGTAACCAGGCTTTTTTGTGGCATTGGCGCAGAAAAAGCTTCTTTCTGGCAACTCGACCATGCAGCTAATTTTTGTTCAAGTATTGTCGTATTGTGCTCCTTGAAACAACCACACCATCTTTTTTTCAGAGCAGCCTGTATTTCTCCTGAGGTTACCTGTGAGTTTTTCTTTGTATCCTGAACAATTCTACATGCAGCTTTGGCTGAAATCTTTCTTGGTCTACCTGACCTTGGCTTGGTATCAAGAGATCCCCGAATTTTCCACTTCTTAATAAGTGATTGAACAGTACCTACTGGCATTTGCAAGGCTTTGGATATCTTTTAATATCCTTTTCCATCTTTATAAAGTTCCGTTACCTTGTTACGCAAGTCTTTTGACAGTTCTTTTCTGCTCCCCATGGCTCAGTATCTAGCCTGCTCAGTGCATCCATGTGAGAGCTAACAAACTCATTGACTATTTATACACAGACACTAATTTCAATTTAAAAAGCCACAGGTGTTGGAAATTCACCTTTTTCACATTTTCACTTGTGTGTGTCACCTTTTTTGTCTGTAACAAGGCCAAACATTCAAGGGTATGTAAACTTTTGCTCAGGGCCATTTGGGTGATTTCTGTTATCATTATGATTTCATACTTTCAAGATCAATGCCATAATTTCACAATTTCTGCCAGGGTATGTAACTTATGAGCACAACTGTATATAACTTGCACTTCTCACAATATTATAATACAATGCATGTGATATATTATAACATTGAATATTATGTGTTAAAATAATAAAATATATGAATATGGAGTACTTTAAGCATTTTTCATCAACACATCATGGAATTAACCTTCAAAGACATTATTTTCCAGAGAATCTCCTTGTTATAGTGAGTTTAACTAATTATCGTTGGCAAAATGGGGAGCAAACCAACATAACCACCAGTCTAGGCCTTATTGCATTACATTAATTACTGTGAAAAGACAATTATTATCTTTTACAAACAAGAGCCGATTTGTAAATTGTACAGTATGTATTTACCATAATTTCTATTAAATACATTGTAAATGCAAGTAAGGAAACAACTGGTTAGAGTCAGTCATCTTAATTTAATAAGGACCTTTATTCACAGTATCATACAACTGCCATTATGTCACAATATAATGATAAATGTTTAGTAAATACACCAAAGTTTTGACTTTAGTCACTGTCAAGCAGTATATAGCACATTTTTCAGTTTCAATATAATGAACCACCTTGTTCTCCAAGTTTATATTTAAAAAAACTCATTATGAAAACAATATGCATCCATATTGTTTTAACACAGTATCATGAATGCCATTCCTCTCTGTAAAAGTACTTCAAAGAAACAACTAGATAACATAAAAAACACATGAGAGTAAACAATACAAATATGGAAATATATCAGTTAGATGTAAATGCTAAATGCATATTACCAACTATAATTTTGTAATTTATGTAAATATATTCACATGTATTTAAGACATATTAAAACATATTTGAAAACAGACAAAATCGAATATGTAAATATATGTGTGAAATATATGGCCATACATTAGTAGTACATATAATACATATGCCCATTTCGGGAGTGCCCCTCTCTCTCTCACTACCGCTTGTGGCTATCCGATGTCCTGTGATTGTAAACCTTGGCTGGCTTAGGGCCCTCTGGTCGTTTGCTCCCTGCTATGCCGAACTGGACCATTTTTTCCCACTTGTTGTATGCCTTCATGAGTTCATCGCCGTGGCTCCTGCATTCTTATCCCTCAATGTTTCCCCCTGGAGTTTACTGGTGACACTTTTCTCCAACAGTTTGTACCCCTCCACCATCCCACTGGACTGAATACGTATGTCCGGCTGAGGGCATCAAGTGGAGCACCTTCTCAACCCGCGGGGGTCTCCCGGTGCTGTGTCTGTTGGGGCCGGCCCACAGTAAACCGCGCCGCCGCCATCATCCCGTTCTCTCCATTTCTCCTGTATCTCGCCACAGTTCCCCGCCATCTTACAGTGACGTAGTGATGAAATGATGAAATGAGGTGGAGAAGGAATGATGAAATGTGTTAATGGGACTGTTCGCTCGGAAAGTGTGAGCTGTTCCGCGACTATGTGAATGTGGGTGCAGTTGTGTTTTTAGTGTGCTTCGGTGGCCAGGCGCAAGCTGTTGTCCCTCGCCGTGTTTCCTCACAGCCAACCAGGTGCCATCCGTCCTCATGCAGCCATATGGTATTACCACACTGCCCTGGAGGCGTTACGGGATGTTTCCCTGGAAGGTAGACCATGAGCTCCATGGGCGTGGTAGACCATGACCTCCATGGGCGTGGTAGACCATGACCTCCGTGGGCAGGCATTCATTTGTCTCTGGTCTGATTAATCAAAGGTCACACGTATGACGACTTCGTCACCAGATGTGATTAAAACAACACCCCCGTGTCATGCCGCTCTGTGAAGACGTTACCAGCTCCCCCGTTGTGCGCGGTTTCGGGCATTGTTTAGATTTTGGGTCTCGTATTACCGGTTCAGCTTGTAGCAGCTGCTGCAAGCTACCGGTTGGCTCGTCTGATTGCATTGTCGTATGCAGATGTCAGCATTGTTCAGAGGCACCGGCAGAATAATTCATGCCTCCCCGCCCCCCTCAGTGTGGCTGTTGATTGCTCCGGCTACCTGTTTAATATGAAAACTTGCCAGACTTGCGAGGAGGTGTGTCCATATCGCATGCAAAGGAGGCATTTCTTTTTGACAAGACGACACAGCTGCTAGAGACAGCCCCATCGTGGTCTTCGTGTTACAGATGGATGGCACTGTTGACAGACATGACGAATAAATTGGCAGGGATATTAAAGAGAAACAAGTTTATGTTACAGACTGGGTTTTTTTTCGTCTCAATGTGCACTTTTCGTCGTACACAGGAGATATAGAGAGGGGGAGATGCGAGAGACAGAGAGACAGAGAGACAGAAAATGAAAGACAGAGAGAGACAGACGCAGAGCAATAGAGAGAGAGAAAGAGAGAGACACCCGCCCAGTAAACAGGATGACACAACCACCTGATTTTCCAGGGAAGTGTCTTTGATTTTCCTTTGTCAGTGGAATTATTCAGTTGGCAATGTAGGGAATTTAGAGATGAAATGTGATATGTTGACCAAATTGCCTGACATGAAGATGTGAATACTGAATAACTTGACAATGTTTTTCTCCTTTAAGCTGGTGAGGTGTGTGCAGCATTCACTGACACTCTTTTTACATCCAACGCACACACACACACCCACACAAACACACACGTACACACACATACACATGCACAAGAAAGAAATCTCAATCTTCGCTTCACTTTTACAAATAAAACCAGACCAGGAAAATAAATAACCTATTTGATCTACTTCACTCCTTTTTCATGACTGTCCGGGCATCCATATTTCTAAAGAGACAGCATTTCCAGCTCCATACCCAGCCCTGCTCTTAGCCAAACACCTTTACATGTGAGTTACAGAGAAGCTGTTAAAGCACTCGGAGAAAATCCAGCAGTATATAAAGTCCAATTTCCATAAGCCAGCCCTTAAATTAGACTTTTGGTACTGTGTTCAGTAAATCCTCTAGGTATATGCCAGTCTGGAGCCAAGAAGCTCAGGAAGATATACTGAGACATCAAAGCTGTTCTTTGCACCCCACAAAGGCTCACAAATGTAGAATAATTTTAGGATCTCAGCAGCGGAGATGGCGCATAAACTATTTCTCGTGTGTGTGTGTGTGTGTGTGTGTGTGTGTGTGTAGAAAGATAGACCCGTTGGCTGGGTTAATAAGTTGGCTCCAGCTTGTGCACATTAGATGAACGGCTGTGAAAAGCCTCTCCGGGTTGCACGATTAATTGCCAGTGTCTCGAACTGCCGGATCTGGCTCTTATGAATTATGGCGGTATTCTTGAAAAGAAGTTGAAAGTTAATTTGTCATGAAATCCAATCACCAAAGACGGGCATGGAACAGATGACAGTGATCCAGAGGACCTTACCCATTCAGGGCAATTCAGCTGGGCCCTTTGTGTCATCTGAGTAAATGTAAAAAAACGCAACAGCAAATGGCCCTGGGGCATGTATGCGAACCCGTTGTGTGTAAAGCCAGTCAAACTTAAGTTCCAACATACGGTTTCTGACGAGATTACTTTGGTCAGCAAACGGAATGGAATGAAAGAAGTCCAATAGTTTGTAATAATATGAGGGATAAATTAGCCAGCGTAGCCTGTCACAGGAATAAAAATAAAAATTGAAATGAATATCAGAATTGATACATGTTTAAATGTAATCCAACGTGAGCTGTTGTTATCAAAAGCTTCTGAGGGAATTTGAACGTGTCAATATAGTGTAGAATTTAGCTGTTCGGAAATTATACTTAGTCTCAAACCAACACGTGCTAAATTGAGCTTTTAGAAGACATTGTACAACAATTTATAGCATTCCAATACCCCATTATTTTATTTTTGTTTGGTAGTTTTCGTTGTAGAAAAAGATTCCTGCACAACATTTATACTAAGATATATAATTAAAGTTGATAGTATAATTTAGCTATTTGCTCTATGAGTTTCTGTTGGCTTTGCAGTTAGCTTACTGTCTTTTGAGACTCTAAGTGTGTGACATTTTTCAATTAAACTTGCTTAGGTTGCTTTTCTTTCAAATACAGAAAATTGCATGTCATTAAACACCAGTTTCTCAGCTTGTTTTCAAAGCGTGAACCCTGTTCTACATCTCTGGGGACTATGTATAGAGCCTAATAAAAACAAGAATTATGATCTAAGATTGACTCCATAGACTAGGCCACATCATGCAATGTTGTTATTTTAAGACCATTACCCCTCTTCATGTCTGTAATTGAGCAAATGTCTGGTTTGTTGAGTTAAAAAATAAATGAATGTGTTTGTGAACCACCCCTTCCCTCTTGTCACAACAGTTATTAACAGACTATGGAGAGTTGCTTTCTTCATAGGCATCTGCGCCAAGCCATTCTTCTTTTTTCCCCTCAAACTGCTCTTTTTACAACCAGAAGGTCACATGGTCCAGTCTCACTCACCTGGTGACCTCAGTTAGCTGTGCAGGCTCACCTGAGGTAGCCACTAGAGGGTGATGAGACTAGGGAAACCCTGCTGGCAATGCCCCCCCATTCCGCGATGCTGGCCATTTTCCATTGCCCATGGGAATTCCTAGCTTCTCGTAAGCTGGCAGCACTGTCAAGGCTTAAACCTAGTCTGTGGTGGTCGGCTTGGTTCTTCGAAAGAACCCTAAAGTGCTGCGAAATGATTTTAGTGATTTGATGCGTTTAAAGGAGGTTTAGACAAAGATACATATTGATGTGATTTTAAAATAGGCCATAATTACAGGTAAAATAAAGGGGGAAATTCTTTTTTTTACATGTTTGTTATTTGACACTAAAATGTCAAAGGAGAGTTCAAACTATATTCTTGTCCTTTACTGTTTGGTGGTTATCTCTGGGATCGTAGACTAATATCAATACAGCTTTAATTGTCTACTAAACTGTCTGCTCAATTTACATTTTACTTCATAGTCATTTAGCACGGACTCATCTAGAGCAACCTGCAGGAAGTGCATACATTAAAAGCCTAGTTGAACAATTCGGAACATTTCGACAGGCAGCTTGAGACATCATTTGTCGGCTGTTGTGAGTCCCATTTGAGCGAGGAGTGAGAGGGGGGGAGAGACATATAGGCAGAGAGCAGAGGGGAGAGAAAAAGGGCAGAGGGAGAAATCGGAGAGAGAGGGTTGGAGATGGAGCAGGGCTTATCATAAGGCATGACCTCGGTTCTCTGCCCTGTCAGAGTCTAATGCCAGCACCTAAGTGGCCCTCATTTGGCCTGTTAGGACACCATGTGACCGTGTGAGAGAGTTGCTCCATAAGTGGGGATGAAATGGATTTGGTGAATTTACCTATAATCCTCCGTGCATGGTCAGAAACGGAATTCTATTGTTCATATGCGTACGTGTGTGTATATGGTTTTCTTTTCTACTAGGACAACAAATTCACCGCGGGTGGAGAAGTCCAAATGTTTGGGTTGTTTGTCTCATTCACTGTATTTATGTCAATGTGTCTGTAGCGAAGAGGCCAATTTACTGCCGCGGAGTGAGACGATGTGTGCGTTTGGGAGTTTAGAGCCATGTCCTGTGTCAATCCATTAACTCGGGTGCAGTGGTACCCTGCCATTTCAGCGCTCTGTGAGGCTTTGTGTCCAAGCCGTGTGTTTAAAGTCGCCACGGCCAACCCCCAGTCTCCAAGCAAGAGCAGCGAGGCCCAAAATAAAAGACCGACAAAGCCCAGGATTACACCTGCAAATGTGTTTCAGTCAAATTGCCCTGTGTAATCCTCTGAGCCTTTAGTATTTGACAGTACAAAGGAAATTGATGATAGGGTATTCTAACTGTAACTTAAATATGGCTTCCGATGCGCTTAGATTTCTCGTCAGCACAGCTAGCTCGCAACTGAACTAATATGAAGGAACATTTTGTTGTAAATTCTAGCATGGATTACGATCAATCAGCATGCACGTACAAGCAGAATGACGAGACGTGTCTGCTTCATAATCTGTTATCCAGTTAATACCGAACAAGATCACGTTTAAAAGTTTTTTTCTAAAAAAGACAAAAATAATAAAAAAACTCTTGAATAATAATATTCAAGAGTTTTTTTTATTATTCAGTTACTTCATGTTATAATAAAGAAATAACATTTTAAAGTAGTTTGTAATTTGTCAAATTCATACTCGTTTAGGATTAATCCGGGGTTAACCTCCAAAATACTGAATACAGGGCATTGAGCCACAACAGAAAAAAACACAAAAACATATCATTCGTCACCACCTATTAGCTGAACGTTGTCACTATTAACATATCTACACAGGGAGATTGTGAAAGAAAGAAAGAGAGAAAGAAAGAAAGAAAGAAACAGAGGGAGGGAGTTGTTTAATCTTGTTCACCAAAGGCCAAGTCTTTGATTCCTCACCACTGTCTGACAGCAGGGCTCTTTCTGTCTGATGAACTGATGGAGCGCACCACCCACGGAGGGTTCCCAGCCAGTCAGCCAGCCAGCCAGTCAGTCAGTCAGTCAGCCAGCCAGCCAGCCCGCCAATCAACCAGCCTATATTTTTTTCAGTCCATTAACATTATCAAGGTGTGGCACGGTGGCAGACTGAATGTGCAGAGCAGTTGGTCTGGTTCACCGTTAAACTTCGCCATGCATCATGCAGGTCCACTGAAGACAAAGGAAGGAGTATTGTATGCTTATTTGCCTTCTAGCCCGCCAGTTTAAATACCACAAACGTAAGCCTCGTTTGGCCAAGTCTGAAACGTTCACGTCCAGGTTGATTCTGAGATTACTGAGCATTGTCCGTCTTAAATCCAAGCTGATTAAGGGGGGAGAAGTGACACAACGTTAAGGTAGACAAAGGATCTGTAACGGATCACGATAATGAACAAGAGAATGGACTGGCTCCCCATCTATAGTGCTATAGTGATAATAGCCAGGGCATTTGTTTGGCTGTAACCACACATTCTCATGCACGCACACACACGGCAGACCTGTGTGAAAGTTCTCCCGCCAACGTTATTTACATGTTGTTATGACAACCCATGGGAGATCCTGCAAACCCAGAAAACCCGTCTGACGCTCCGTTACGGTGGTATGACTGTAGAAATGCTTTGCATGACCCAAAAATGTATTGACGTGTCAAACAAATCACCTTCACTCACTCAGCTAACATTTGTGTCGGAGGAGCTTGTTGAACAGGGCCCGTTCGTCAGCCAATCAGCGCTCTGATAACTTCCTAGAACAGTTTAGTGCGAGCTAAGTGCCTCTGTGAATAGGGCCAGGGATGTAAAAACAGGAAGGAGATGTCCTCTCCGCTGCCTGGCACTAATCCTCTACGCACCTCCAACCCAGAGTCACAGACGTGCGTTTGACACTGTCAACGCAGCGTAGGCTGAAACACAGCCACTCGTCACCCACCTAACGAAAGAACACACGGTGTGGGGGGGGGGGGCATGGCGTCTCACTGGCAGAGAACACTTCTCTCACGGCTGTTGTCAGAACTAGGTTCTCACTGAAGAAAAGACTCTGCAATTTTCTTTTTACCACTGAGCATCTGATAGTTTTGGGGTGTAGCTCCCCGGTTGCCTCATCTAATCTAGCAGAGGATGCCGTGGAGGACGCAGCAGCTTTCCAAAACATCCACCATAAAGATTTACTGCCGCCACTCGTTGTGGTACTTAGTCGTTCTGAGGCCTGCGGTTCACCTCATTTTTCTCCCTGAAAACATTCAGCCACCATGTGTTTAGTTGTTGCCTCAACAAGTACAAACAAATTCCTCTCATTTAGAGATTGTTTGATGAAAACTGTCCTCCCTGGGGCCCTAGGTAATTTCTACTCTGAGAGATTTATAGGACATTTTACACACATTTCGTGTTTACATTAGGAAAGTGGGTGTAAATGAAGCCCAGAGGTGAATGTTTTATGAAGATGCAGCCCTTGTTTTGGCATATCATAGTAAACTACACAGGTAGGTTGTAGTGTGGGACGTTGACAAACTTTGTTGTGGCGTATCATAGTAAACTACACTGGTAGGTTGTAGTGAGGGACGTTGACAAACCTTGTTGTGGCGTATCCAGAGTTGGGGAGTAACGGATTACAAAAAATCAGTAACTGTAATCCGTTACCAACGAAAATATTGTAATTGGATTACAGATACTTTTGAAAAAATTTATGATTACTTTTGGATTACTTCAATTGAAAAAGATTAGGTGCGAGAAATAATTACGACTTGTTGCGTACTTGATTTTGTTTTCAAATGTTTTGAATGAAAATAACAATTGCGCGCCTCAGTTGTGTGTGATCATCATGCGAGGAAAGGTGGGCGTGCAGATTAGTGACGGATGAAGCGCTAGTTTAGTTTTAGTTGGTTGGGTGGCTGGTAAAAACAGAGTATATCTACGATAATATTAGCCGACCCATATAAAATGTGATTTAGTCATCACCTATCAACGCATCTTTTTGAGAACAATGATTGGCGACAAGTTTTTTTCAAGTTTCAAGGTTTATTTGTCAAATGCACCGAACAATGCCAGGAAGAGTTGCACTGAACAACTCAGACAGGAATTTCTGATTAGGCAAGTATTTGTTAGATAGCTGTAACACAACGCTGCCTTCAAGATAAAACATTATATGGAATTTATCATGGATATTTGAGGAGAAAAGTTGTGTTGGGAAGCAGAGGCGTTGCTAGGATCACAATACATTCGGGGCTTAGCCCCCCACCCCGCCCCCCGGGACAGAAAGTACAGGGTTTTGAATGTACATGAGGAAATTTTCAATGTACATGCTAGCGGCCTACATGTCTACATTGTCGTAATGTGCGATTGGAATTATAGATGAATAGATCAGGGGCTATTTTTTTATTATTTTTTTTTTTTGGTCAATTTGAGATCTGGGGCTATTCATAGAAGATTCAGGGCTATAGCCCCGGACACCCAGGCGTAACGACGCCACTGTTGGGAAGCACTCTGCCAAAGGATGATTGCATTTGATGTAGCCAACTCAACCACGTCCATACACGTAGGCCATGTGATTCTACCTGCTTTGTATCTCAGACCATTGCGTTCATTGGTTAGCAATGGCTGCTGATGATTTATAGTCACAGTTTATTTCTTTCATTTACGTTTTGAAAATCTGGTAGCCCTAATAATCGCAGGTTACGTTCGCGCGAGTAAAACATATTTGTGTGCGGGTGTTCACAATTGCAAACGCGTTTTCTAATGCCTCTTAATATGAAAGCAATTCAAAGAAACAGATTGTTACTGAGTTTGAGTAATCAAAAAGTTACCTTACTGATTACAAATGTGGACAGGTAACTTGTAACTGTAACAGATTGCATTTAAAAAGTAACCTACCCAACCCTGGGCGTATCATAGTAAACTACACAGGTAGGTTGTAGTGAGGGATAATGACAAACCTTGTTGTGGGGTATCATTGTAAACTACACAGATAGATTGTAGTGAGGGACATTGACAAACCTTGTTGTGGCCTATCATAGTAAACTACACAGGTAGGTTGTAGTGAGGGATAATGACAAACCTTGTTGTGGCGTATCATAGTAAACTACACAGGTAGGTTGTAGTGAGGGATAATGACAGGCTGTGCCAATGCTGCTGTGCAGGTAACTATATCTGCGCCGCTCGTGTCACTTCTTGAAAAATAACACAGCAGCTCGAAAGGTCTCCGCTAGGTCCCGAGCATTCTGTTCCCTCGGTGGGGTACTGCTTCTAAACAGAGGCGTAGTGAACGGTGGTGAACTTCATAGGGAATGGGTGGACCCACAGGCATTCATGGGGGCCCAGCCAATCAAGACTCTGCTGAGTAAGGCTCCCGTTAGCGTGTAGCGCAGCGTCCCTGCAATTCGATACGAACGAATGAACCAACTTTCACTCTGTAAATATTTTAGTTTGTAATGCAGGACTAGGATTCACGCCATGATACGTGTCTGCAGTGTTTTCCTGCTTGTGCTGCTGTGTCATGTGTTGGGTGTGTTTTCAGTTGACCCAGACCTCGCAGCTTCTGAGGTGACCTGATGTTGGTGACGGCTGTATTCCAGTTCCCCGAGGGAGGAAGGGAAACATAGCCAGTGGGGCAATTCACTTTAATTGCAGACTTCCCAGTAAACTAACACACACACACACACAGAAGTAAATGCCTCTTTTAATTCATTACTGTTTGTGGGGGTCACCTCAGGCATCCTAGCAGTAACAAACAGCACCCTATACCCTCAATAGTGCACTACCTCTGACCAGAGCCCATAATAGAGTAGTGCACTACTTTTGACCAGAGCCCATAGTAGAGTGGTTCACTACTTTTGACCAGAGTCCATGGTAGTGTAGTGCACTACTTTTGACCAGAGCCCATAGTAGAGTAGTGCACTAGGATGCGGTTTGGAACAGACCGAGTGACAGGCCTGATAGTTATCTCCCGTCAGTCTTGTTAAGGTTAAGTAGAGGAGGTAAAGGCCAACTAATTATGACTGTACCTTTCTTTCTGGCCGTGCTGTCCTCCACTCCCTCCATCTGCCAGCCTCCCTCCCTCCGCTCCTTCTGTCTGCCTCCATTCGACTCTGCGTGACGGAATGCTCCTCAGGGTCACCTGTCCGTCAACGCTGTGACAACAACTTTTCCACAACAACGCTCCGTGCAAGCACGCAACAGCGGCCACACCTGAGCGGAAAAACTCGAAACTCTCGGGCTGATTGGGTAGAGGACGGACAGAGAAAGCGAGGGAGCGATCTTATTTTGGTCGAACTAGCAGCTGGCGGTACAGTTGTTCAGCGTCAAGACACAGAGATAGGTCAGGTCTCTCAGGAACGCTCTACCAAAAGGTTCAACCCCCCCCCCCCCCC
>JACXGI010018978.1:0-12622 GCA_016801175.1 Esox masquinongy
AGACCTGTTACTGCCTGTCTGAACATCGTCAACACCCAGACCTGTTACTGCCTGTCTGAACATCGTCAACAACTAGACCTGTCTGCTGTGGAAGAGCATCCATTAAATCAAGACACTGCTACAACCCTACTTACTTTGCAATGAAACAGTTTGTATGAGCAAAATCTTGTATTATTATGTTATAGTAAAGAGAAACAGTGAAGACAGGGAGACAGAGTACAGGAGAGGGGAGAGGGAGAGAATAGAGGGAGAAGGATGCAGATTTGTTTTGTTTATCCTCTAATGACAGCCTAAACCGAACAGAGCCACACATCAAAATTACAGAACACTTTTAATTACCTACTCTGTTTTTGTGTGCGCGCGTGCGTGTACGCGCGTGTGGAACACACACTAATGAGCGAGCCGTGTGTGTGAGTTCTTCTCTTGCATAGTTAGTATTTCTAGATGTTCATTCATTTTTCACCTGGGTCTTTCTGCTCCAGTTCAGCTGCATACTGAGCACTAAATCACTGCTTCTCTGCTCTCTCCTGGGGAACCACCAGTCAGCCTACACTTCTGGTCTAACCTAATACTGACTGCCTGACCAGTATTGGCATATACTGTATCAAACGGACACACAAACACGGAAACAAATACACACACCACACAAACGCACACATCTCAACAAAACAGGGAGCATCTGTAGGACCACAACACAACCCTCCAAACGTTCCAGGGACGTCCTAATGACAAATAAGGATTTTTGTTCGCGGGGATGTTCTCTCTCTTTTCAGCTGATGTCATATTCCCCATGCTTCTTATTGATCTACAACTCTGGGTTTGTGTGTGTGTGTTTGTTTGTTGCGTGTTTGTGCGCGTGTGTTTCAGAGTATGTGTGTAAGAATGAGTGAGTGTAAACAGAGAACAGTGCCATTCCTCAGTGGCACAGCACTAATCTGCCTCAGACTGACTCATTAGCGTTGCATGCTAAATAGCTCCCTCATTAGTCTGAATAGCAAATTAGTTATTTATTAGCCCAAATGCTATGTACCCCAGTGATGAGCTTGTAGGCTAAATATCTGAGTTGATGCTAAATGAGTAATCTATTAGTCTGGATGCTAAACACTTCTTCTTGTTGATGTGTTAGCTTGTATGCTAAGTACCTGAGTCAAAACTAGAATTCTGAGAGATTAGCTTGATCATTAAATACCTGAGTCCCTGAATGCTACATGGTGCAGTCATTAGAGTGAATGGGGAAAGGCTGATTTATTAGCTTAGATGCTAAGTGTTGGCAGCACTAGGCTGCTCTTTGTTCCCCAATATGTCACAGAGAACAATACGTAATGAATCCTGTTCTGTTGCTAGCAGCCTGTGTGTACTGTACGTCTAAATGTCTGCGTGTGACTGTGTGTGCATGTGTTTGTGGGTGTGGATGGATCAGGCTCAGCCCCGTCAGTCTAATTAGCACTTAACACAAATAACCACCCAATGACAGACAAGACCTGTGAATAACAGCCAATCACTGTCAACTCAAATTAAGCAATCTGTGTGGGACTGGCTGCCTACAATATCTGAGGAAATTGTGCTGTGCACGCTTGCATTATGTGTCAAATTTAATTCGAAAATGATCAGAAGTAACAAATAATGGCTGTTCATCTGTGTTGTGACTCACCTGCAACCAGGGGAGACCTAAGCAAATACAACTTATTTACATGAAGACAGAATGACTCAGTGATTAGCAGCAGTTACTTCAAACACTAGTAAGATTTGTGTGAACACATGGCTGCTATATAAACACATCTGTTCTGTTGTTATTTGATGTACAGAACACTTTAATGTTTTCATGTGTTTCCCCCAGTTGGTGACAGATAACAAAGGGAAATATGAACGTCTCTATCAGACGGATGAATAATTTCCTCCTTTTTCTCTCTCTTGCCCCTCTCCTCTCTGCAGCCCTTCTATCCTTCCTCTCTTCCTCCTTTCATTTCTTCTATTTGTCCTCTTTTCTTCTCCTTTCTCCACATCACTCATCTTCGCTTTTATCATCTCCTCTCCTCTTTTCACCTCTTCTCCTCTGTCCTCTCCTCTCCAAAGACCCTATTCCCCATAGTGAGTGTTGTTCAGTGAGCCAATCTATTTCTGACTAGACTACAGAGTATCACACACACCCTGTTCTGCACTGCTGTCCTTTCCTCTGTTCCTGGTTGGCTGAAATGTGCATGTGCGTGCACACACACACACACACACACACACACACACACACACACACACACACACACACACACACACACACACACACACACACACACACACAGGGTGGCTTATAAAGTACAGTATACATAGCATTAGTTTCCAAAGATTTCTTCATTGGTAAATACCATTTCACTTTGACACCTGTCTGATCCATTAAATGACAAGTCAGACAGATTTATAGATGCTGTTTTAACTCATAAATACACATCCAATACAGGAGAGTATTAATCAGTGTTTAGAATTACTTACTACAGTACTACAGTAAAATACAAGGAGAAAATACCACATTTCATGTATCCTCTCTTAGCTTGTGGCAAGCCTTGACATACTGTGCTACCAACTCCATTAGATCAGACCTTTCTCCCCGTACTATACAAAGTTCATATTTGTTCTGTGATTGTTAAACTTTTCATTCAAATTTGTGTGATCTCTAATTAATTTGGGGCAGGTGATTAGACTGTGTTCTTCACTTTCTATCTCTCCTGACTTGAAGTGATTACAGTCTGTCCTCTGTTGCCAACCATGTTTTTGTCTGGTTTCAATTGCAAGGCTACGATCAATAATGGCATTTCAGTACTGGTTGGGACAGAGTATGTCAGAACTGTGTGGGTCTGTCTATCACAACTGAGTGGGTCAGTGTGTGTCAGTACTGGATGGGTCAGTGTGTCAATACTGTATGTGTCAGAGTACATCAGTACTGGATGGGTCTGCATCCCAGTAGTGGGTGGGCCAGTGTGTCGGTACTGTTTGGGTCAGTGTGTGTCAGTACTGTGTGGGTCAGTGTCAGTAGCGGGTGGGTCAGTGTGTGTCAGTACTGGGTGGGTTTGTGTGTGTCAGTGCTGGGTGGGTATGTTTGTGTCAGTGCTGGGTGGGTTTGTGTGTGTCAGTACTGGGTGGGTCAGTGGGTCAGTACTGGATGGGTTTGTGTGTGTCAGTACTGGGTGGGTTTGTGTGTCAGTGCTGGGTGGGTTTGTGTGTCAGTACTGGGTGGGTCAGTGTCAGTACTGGGTGGGTCAGTGGGTCAGTACTGGGTGGGTCAGTGTGTGTCAGTACTGGGTGGGTTTGTGTGTGTCAGTACTGGGTGGGTTTGTGTGTGTCAGTACTGGGTGGGTATGTGTGTGTGTCAGTACTGGGTGGGTCAGTGTGTGTGTCAGTACTGGGTGGGTTTGTGTGTGTCAGTACTGGATGGGTCAGTGGGTCAGTACTGGATGGGTCAGTGTGTCAGTACTGGATGGGTTTGTGTGTCCTGAATCTCAAACCATTGCTGTTTCATGAGATACTTGACAGATAGACAGACTCAAAGAGATCTGATTATGGAGGAGTCTTGGAGAGACAGGCTGCAGTCAGGATGTTTTTCCAGGGTTTTGGTCTGTAGAGAGACTTCTTGCTGCTTGCTTCTTCTCAGATGGTTTTTGAAGCCTTCTTGGAACATCATCAGGCTATAGAGTAGACCAGCCTTCATCAGGCTATATGGTAGACCAGCCTTCATCAGGCTATAGGGGAGACCAGCCTTCATCAGGCTATAGGGGAGACCAGCCTTCATCAGGCAATAGGGTAGACCAGCCTTCATCAGGCAATAGGGTAGACCAGCCTTCATCAGGCTGTAGGGTAGACCAGCCTTCATTAGGCTGTAGGGTAGACCAGGGCCATTCAAATCTGGTCCTGAAGGGTCAAAACACTTTTGGTTTTCATTCTCTCTTTCGAATAAAGGACTGATTTAAACTGGGATACCAGATGATCACAAGTAACTGCCAGGTAAATCAAAAATCTGAAAACAGCAGTGTGCCAGGATGTGTGGATCTCAGTATAAAATAAAATAACTGCTGCTATAAATAATAAAATAACTGTTGTTTAGAGGTTTGCCACCAAGGTCTCCGGTGATTCTCATATCTTTGGTTTTAAACTACTTGGCCTTAGAAGAGCATACATCTATAGTGTACTGAATCTCAATTCCTATGCTCTCTTGATAATTTCATCTTCTGTTCTTGCCTAGCTCTTTCCATTCTTTCCAAGCTTTTTCAGATAATTTTTATTTCATTAACAAATACAATATTTTCATAGCAACACCATCTGTCAAAATTGCTTTAAAAAAATAGCAGCTACTTTTCCTTTTCAATTAAAAACTAAAACTACTCCAGTTATTAATATATACTTTGTCTCTGGTTTGTGTGAGGGCTGGGTTTGCCTATTTCTTGTCTTGTATATTTAAATTTAGTTTTTGTAACATTGTTTCAGTGTTGTTTTGAACATAGCCTCCTTCCCTGTGTTAGTCCTAATGAGTTTCATCTGAGTTTCTGTTCACCTGATCTCTATCAGCTCCTATGCAGTTCAGTTCTGTTTGTAGCTTCTTTGTGAGGTATTGTGTTTATGTGCCACTCTACTGAGCCTTTTTTCTTGTCAATTCTAGTGTTTACCAGTGTATCAGACCATTGCCTTCCGATTAGTGTTTTGACAACAACTCTGTATTAGTCCTTTTGTACCGTTGCCTCTGCCTGATCTGACCTTCTTGTGTACCAACTTTTGACTTGCCCTGTGTTTCTGGATTTTGGAGTGGGCTGTTATTAAAACATCATAGCGCGCTACGCTTGGATCCACTCCCTTGTCTGTGTATTCATGACAGTTTGACAGACTCTGCTGTTTTCAAGATATTAGCTGTTAGCTATAGCTAGCTTAAAAACAAACAATGTGTTGTGTTATTACTGGTGTTAAACTAGAAAAAGGCATCAGTATATTTATATCCATACATACATATACATGGGTGATGTGCAGTGTTGTTTTTGCGCCAAACATACCTTTTGGAATTATGGCCAAAAAGTTCAACCTTGGTTTCATCAGACCATAACATTTTCCTACATGCTTTTGGGAGACTTGATGTTTGTTTTTGCAAACTTCAGCCGGGCTTGGATGTTTTTCTTTGTAAGAAAAGGCTTCCGTCTTGCCACCCTACCCCATAGCCCATTCATATGAAGAATACGGGAGAATGTGTCACATGTAGCACACAGCCAGTACTTGCCAGAAATTCCTGCAGTTCCTTGAATGTTGCTGTAGGCCTCTTGGAAGCCTCCCTGACCAGTTTTCTTCTCGTCTTTTCATCAATTGGGAGGGATGTCCAGTTCTTGGTAATGTCTCTGTTGTGCCATATTTTCTCCACTTCATGATGACTGTCTTCACTGTGTTCCATGGTATATCTAATGCTTTGGAAATTCTTTTGTACCCTTCTCCTGACTGATATCTTTCAACAATGAGATCCCTCTGATGCTTTTGAAGCTCTTTGCGGACCATGGCTTTTGCTCTGAGATGCAACTAAGAAAATGTCAGGAAAATCCTACTAGAGCAGCTGAACTTTATTTGTGATTAATCACTTTAAATGATAGTCACTTTAAATGATGGCAGGTGTGTAATGACTTCTATTTAACATGAGTTTGAATGTGATTGGTTAATTCTGAACACAGCCACATCCCCAGTTATAAGAGGGTGTGCACACTTATGCAACCAGGTTTTTGTAAGGTTTTTATTTTTCATTTTTCCCCCTCGAAGATTTCATTTTGTTTTTCAATTGAATTGTTCACATTATAGGTCACATTAAAAGTGGAAAAAGTTCTGACAAGATTTATCTTTGTCCCATTCTTTTACATCACAAAAACCTGGCATTTTAACAGGGGTGTGTAGACTTTTTATATCCACTCTATATACACACACATGTATATAGTACGATGGACTAGCCCCATGGGGGCTAGTTACCCCAATTAGGTTTTACACATATTAAAATCCATTTAATCTGTTTTATGCATACATTTTTTGTAATTAATACTAATTACAGTTAGCAAGCACAAACTGAGCCTGGAATTGTACAAATGCCATGCATAAACATAAAGGGAGTAATTAGCCCCTGGGGGCCAGTTACACCTTGTAGAAGGTGGCCAGTTACCCCAACACACTCATCTAACATATTACTACTTTATTTAAAAAGTTTTCAACATTTTCTCTCAAAACAAGTGGAACATTTATCTGAAGTCTTTAATACTTGTACCACAAAACATTTATAGATCTAACTTAATTTAAACAACTGTAAATTAATTAAATTAAATTAAATCTTTACACATTTCAAAAAATTAATCAACTTACATCAGAATGGTTTTATGGAAATATGTCCAAAAGTTGTGATGACATGGAGAACATTTTTAGTTAAGCAAGATCACTGGCAGCCAGGGAAAGTGTTGTGCAAAAAATGTGGTCACACCTTGTGGGATTTTTGTGAGTTACATGGAGGGGCAAGTAACATGGGGGGCCTGTTGCTTTTTTGCCAGACTGTGTAAGCAGAGCCGGCCAAGAGGAGCGAATATCTCTTGGTGGGTGGGTGAGTGAGTACCTCTTGTTAAATAGTGTAGTGGTTAGAGATGCGCACTGCCATGCAGGTGACCGGTGTTTGAGCCTCACCACAGTCAAAACAAATTATGCATTAGGATTTGTTCAGAATAGACAAAGAATTTGCTGGCTACAACCTTCAGTAGCAGCAATATAGTAAGCTTAAAATAAAACTGTTTACGGTTATATTGTGACTATTTCTGGTGGATTTTTGAAGTATGCATCCATGCATGCTTTTTGGGGTAATATAAACCGACACTCGCTATACCGACACTATTGTAGATGCTATACTGACACTCTGCACACATATTGCTTAGTGGTGTAGTGGTTAAGGACACAGGTTGTCACATAGGAGCCCGCGGTTCGAATCCAGCAAGGGTAACAACATTCATTCCATCTAATCGCAGGCTGGCCGAACTAGGCTTGCCTCATTCCATTTCTTGTTTTAAATAGAATAACGGAAAACCTATTCTCTCTGTCTCTCTTGCCACTCTGTCTCTATGTCGCTCTATCTTTCTTTCTCTGTCTTTCTCTATTTCTCTGTCTGTCTCTGTTCCTGTCTTTGTTTTTCTGTCTCTCTCATAGACATAGTGCTTTATTAGCATGAATGGATGGCTGCCACATTTGCCAAAGAAAACAGTTTTAGGTAAAAGTGATAGAGTCATACAGTAATAGGCAATAGTGATACAGTAATAGGCAATAGTGATACATTCATAGGAGTAATAGGCAATAGTGATACAGTAATAGGCAATACTGATACAGTAAAACAAAACAGTAAAACAACTGACATGGGCAATTGTAGACAGAAAAAGTAAACAAATACTCAACCAATCAGAAATGGATATTGTGGGCGCTACAATCTCTCTCTAGTAATGACAGGCTAGGGCATATTCAGCTGTGAGGTAGATAGTCTCCATATTGTTCCCTAACAAATTGGCATTTTCTACTCAGCAGATAGTGATCTGGCAATTCTTTCTTTAAATTTCAGGAAATAAATATCTCTCACTGAATCATATTCAGAACACTCGAGTTGGAAGTGCTGTTAATTTTTTTTCCTGACTCAAGTCTTCCCTCTCTGACCATACATGTGTCCTGTCTCTATGGCCAGGTTATGGTCAATGAGTTGGTACATTGTTGGTATCTTCCTTTTAAAAATTATTTAACCTTTACAATGCGTTGTGCTAACTTGATATGTCTATTCAGAATTCAGTAGCATTTGATTGCAATTAGTTGTATTTTGCCAATTATTAGTGTATGCATTTTGGATGGAGATTTTACATTTTTAAAATTTTGTCACTGATGGTCTAGTGGTTGAATTTAGCTGAGGTTTCTGAGCCCACTATTCTAAAGGGTCACTGTCTGGGTTTCTGTGTTTGTATATGAATGCCTTGTGATCAGTGGCATAATTATCAGGGGTGCAGGGGGCGCGGGTACACTAGGGCCCACGGTGGGGTGGGGGGCCCATGCTCGGCCTCTACCATGAAATTATTTTCTATTTGTATTTTATAAATGTTGTGCTTATATGCTGTTATCACAAACAGGTGGTAGGTAAATCTACGGCAGGATCGACTTCAAACGTGTAATTACTGCTTCATAATTTTTGTTTCTGGGGGAGGGGGGCTGTAAGGACACTGTGGCCTGGCGTCGCCACGCTACACCAGTGCTTGTGATCATAATATTCTGCATCACAATGTGTCAGGTGAGTTTGATATGTTGAGTCTTACAAGTTCTACCCTACAGGAGCAGTTAGAGGCATTTCTGTGAACACCAAGAATAGTTTATCTCTATTTTTTGGTCTCTGTATCTCTCTATCCATCACGCTCTGTCTCTCTGTCTCTTTGCCTGTCTCTGTATCTCTCTCTACATGTTAGTCTCTGTCTCTCTGTCTCTTTACCTGTCTTTGTAACTCTCTATATATGTTAGTCTCTGTCTCTCTGTCTCTTTGTATCTATCTGTTAGTCCTTGTCTGTCTCTCTATCTGTCAGTCTATGTCTCTCTGACAGTCTCTGTCTCTCTATCTGTCTCTATCTGTCTCTCTATCTGTCTCTGTCTCTCTATCTGTCAATCCCTGCCTCTCTGTCTGTCTCTCTGACTGTCTCTGTCTCTTTATCTGTCAGTCCCTGTCTATCTGTCTCTCTGTGTGTCTGTCTCTCTGTCAGTCTCTGTGTCTCTGTCTGTTTTTCTCTCTCTCTCACTCTCTGTCTTTGCCCTTGAGCTCAGTGTGCCACCAGTCAAGCCGAGGGTGAAACTATGCATGCCCTTGTGTTTGTTTTTGCATCTGCGTATGTGTGTGCATGTGTGATTGTTTGTGTTTGTTTGTGTGTGTGTTGGTGTGTATTTGTGTATGTGTTGCCGGCATTGTTGGCAACAGACATCCAGAGAGGAAAAGAGAACAAAGAGAGAGGCTCCTTAATGAGGCCTACTGCCGCAACCACTAAACTAGGCCAGCTTGCCCAGCCCAGAGAGAAAGGGAGAGAGGGAGAGAGACACAGAGACAGAGAGAGAGCGAAGTATTTTATGTGTGCCTGTGTCAAATGCCACAGAGCCGCATTGACGACATACACACACACACAGAAACGAACAGAAAGGCAGCACTGAGTTCTAAGCCAGTGGAGACCCTCCAGGATATATACAATCAAACCAACTAACAGGATATATTCAGAATAACTACATTATAATTCCTTTATGAAGAATATAGAAACAACAATGAATTCTAGCTGAGAACCCACTGTCCCCCAAACAGAAATAAAAAAAGGGAGGGTATATTTTACAAAACATTCAAAAAAGACTCCAAAAACATGGTAAACAAAATAGCTACAAATAAATATGCCCACAATGTTACACTGAATAACTTGGACAGTGGCTGAATCATTTAAGTTTTTACTCACTGCTTGTCCCAAGCGTTTATTCCACGTGGTTTATTCTCCCAAAATATGTGTTAGCTAGCTTAGCTTTACTCAAGCTACTCTAATGGTTAATCTCTGTTATCTGGGCCACACAATTCACAATAAATTCTATTCTAAATAACAGTCCCAATACAAAAGCATGGTAAACCAAAAGTAGTTATCCTTGATTCATGATGAGTGGATGGTTTGATATTGTAAAAATGAATCTACAACTTTTCCATAAAAGTTGGAACGCTGTGTAAAATGGAAATAAAAACAGAATGCAAAGATGTGCAAATCATTTAAACTCTATATTCAATAGAAAATAGTACAAAGACAACATATCAAATGTTGAAACTGAAAAATGTTATTGTTCCTAGAAAAATACATGACCGCTTTGAATTTGATTACAGCAACACATCTCAAAAAAGCTGGGACTGGGGCAACAAAAGACTGGAAAACGTGTGTAATAACAAAAGAACCTGGTTGAACAACTCACAACTAATTAGGTTAATTGGCAGCAGGTGAGTAACATGATTGGGTATAAAAAGAGCATCCCAGAGAGGATGAGTCTTTCAGAAGTAAAGATGGGGAGGGATTCACCAACCTGTGAAAGACTGCGCAGGCAAAAAGTGCAACAATTTAAGATTAACATTTTAATAACTTGACTTTGAGGATCTCATAACCTACAGTGCATAATATCATTAAAAGATTCAGATAATCCGGAGAAGTCTCTGTACGGAACGGACAAGGCCGAAAACAGAATGGATCACAGCCATCCAATGATCTGCAGGCTTTCAGAAGGCACTGCATTAAAAACCGACACGACTCTGTGGTGGAAATCACGGAATGAACTCAGGAACACTTCCAAAAACCATTGTCTGTGAACATAGTTTATCGCTGCATCCACAAATGCAAGTTAAAACTCTAACATAAAAAGAAGAAACCAGATATAAACAAGATCTAGAAACGCCGCCGCCTTCTCTGGACCCAAACTCATTTAAGATGGACTGAGGCGATGTGGAAAACTGTCCTGTGGTCTGATGAAATCATTTTTGAGAATCATGGACGCCGTGTCCTCCGGGCTAAAAAGAAAAGGGATCATCTGGCTTGTTATCAGCGCACATTTCAAAAGCCAGCATCTGTGATGGTATGGGGGTGCATTAGTGCACGTGGCATGGGTGACCTGCTCATCTGTGAAGGCACCATTAATGCTGAACAATAAATACAGGTTTTGGAGCAACATATGCTGCCATCCAGACAAAGTCTTTTTCAGGGAAGGCCTTGTTTTTTTAAGCAAGACAATGCTAAACCACATTCTGCACATGTTATAAAAGCATGGGTCCATAGTAAAAGAGTTCATGTGCTAAACTGGCCTGCCTGCCTGCCTGACTGCCTGCAGTCCAGACCTGTCACCCATTGAAAACATTTGGCATATTATGAAACGAAAAATATGACAAATGAGAGCCCGAACTGTTGAGCAGCCAAAATCCTCAAGCATGGGGAAACATTTCACTTTCAAGACTACAGCAGTTGGTCTCCTCAGTTCCCAAACACTTACAGAGTACTGTTAAAAGAGAAGACGCAACACAGTAATAAACATGCCCCTGTCCCAACTTGTTTGAAACATGTTGCTGGCATCAAATTCAAAATGGGCATATATTTTTCCAAAAACAATAACCTTTCTCTGATTCAACATTTGATATGTTGTCTTTGTACCATTTCCAATTCAATATAGGGATTAAATGATTTGCACTTCATTGCATTCTGTATTTATTTGCATTACATGCAGCATCCCAACTTTTTGGAAACGGGGTTGTACATTAAATAAACATTTTTGTCATTGGGCAGATGCTCTTATCCAGAGCTACTACAACTGTACATGCAAGAGCACCCTAAAATGTGCCCTCACTGCAGACAGGCTCTGCTGTAGAAGAATCTCCTCTCTTGCATTAATACAGTGGGGCAAAAAAGTATTGTCAGCCACCAATTGTGCAAATTCTCCCACTTAAAAAGATGAGGGGGCCTGTAATTTTCATCATAGGTACACTTCAACTATGAGAGACAAAATGAGAAAAAAAATCCAGAAAATCACATTGTAGGTTTTTTAATGAATTTATTGGTAAATTATGGTGGAAAATAAGTATTTGGTCAATAACAAAAGTTCATCTCAATACTTTGTTATATACCCTTTTTTGGCAGTGACAGAGGTCAAACGTTTTCTGTAAGTCTTCACAAGGTTTTCACACACTGTTGCTGGTATTTTGGCCCATTCCTCCATGCAGATCTCCTCTAGAGCAGTGATGTTTTGGGGCTGTCGCTGGGCAACACGGACTTTCAACTCCCTCCAAAGATGTTCTATGGGGTTGAGATCTGGTGACTGGCTAGGCCACTCCAGGACCTTGAAATGCTTCTTACGAAGCCACTCCTTCGTTGCCCGGGTGGTGTGTTTGGGATCATTGTCATGCTGAAAGACCCAGCCACGTTTCATCTGCAATGCCCTTGCTGACGGAAGGAGGTTTTCACTCAAAATCTCACGATACATGGCCCCATTCATTCTTTCCTTTACACGGATCAGTCGTCCTGGTCCCTTTGCAGAAAAAAAGCCCCAAAGCATGATGTTTCCACCCCCATGCTTCACAGTAGGTATGATGTTCTTTGGATGCAACTCACCATTCTTTCTCCTCCAAACACGACGAGTTGAGTTTTTACCAAAAAGTTATATTTTGGTTTCATCTGACCATATGACATTCTCCCAATCCTCTTCTGGATCATCCAAATGCTCTCTAGCAAACCTCAGACGGGCTTGGACATCTACTGGCTTAAGCAGGGGGACACGTCTGGCACTGCAGGATTTGAGTCCCTGGTGGCGTAGTGTATTACTGATGGTAGCCTTTGTTACTTTGGTCCCAGCTCTCTGCAGGTCATTCACTAGGTCCCACCGTGTGGTTCTGGGATTTTTGCTCACCGTTCTTGTGATCATTTTGACCCCACGGGGTGAGATCTTGCGTGGAGCCCCGGATCGAGGGAGATTATCAGTGGTCTTGTATGTCTTCCATTTTCTTATAATTGCTCCCACAGTTGATTTCTTCACACCAAGCTGCTTACCTATTGCAGATTCAGTCTTCCCAGCCTGGTGC